>JAGDQP010005367.1:64531-78780 GCA_022664845.1 Lepisma saccharinum
ATATGAGATATATATATATATATATATATATATATATATATATATATATATATATATATAGATAGATAGATAGATAGATAGATAGATAGATAGATAGATAAACACCTGCGCCGCAATTGCCCACATGCACGATACTAGGAGTTGGGCAGAGTGCAACTTATAAAATTTGCAAAATACTTTTGTTTGTCGCTTTAAGGAATTAATACATAATTCATTCGTAGATACTCCAAAAAGCCCACGACTGGTTGAGTGTTACACAAAATATAACTCAACAGCTGTGCAAGATACCAAATCACCGCATTGTTCTTTTGGCGTGGAAAACAATTAAATTGTGGGGTCGAACCAGCTCAAATTTAATAACATTCGGAGGAGTTCTAGTGATTAATCCTATTAAACGTCGACATTGTTCCCATATCGGAGCGGTCTTTGTATGTTTGCGTGATTCTATATTCCAATGTATCTAAATTGCGGCATGTATGACATAAGTTGTCGTCACCAAACTTATGCCGCCATCGCTTGTATTTAGTATCTATGGCATCATGCATCACTAAGTACCAAATTGATCGCTGTGTGGCTAACACAAAGGCAGTATATACATTACGCCATATCAATTTCCAATCAACCTGCGGTTCCTCTATTTGTAATCTAATGTTATTAACTCGCTTTAAATAACACTGATAAATGTGCTTACAAGTAATATCAGCCATTGGAATTCGTGCTTGTTCATATCTCAAAAAACTGATTACCCTTTGATAATATTTCAAACGGATCGGTATGTCATGGATAGCGAGAGGAAATGCTGTTGAGCAGTGAGTCTTCAAGGTCTCAAGCAGATAGGAAGTGAGGAGTGGGGGTTGGAAGTCTGCCACTTGGATCGTGGGTCTAATGAAAAGACTGTCAGCTTTTTCGAGGACGTTCATCAGGTTCAAGCCCCCAAGGCCATACGGTAGACTCAACTCAACATAGCTGACACGGAATACCTGCTGATACCAAATAAACCAGCCACACAGCGATTGTATTTTTTTCATGTACACGAGGCATTGTTAAGACATTTGCTACATACCAAACTTTTGACAATAAGTAAATATTTACATATTTTATACGAGACAATAAGCTTAATGATCGATATTTCTACAAATAACAAGTATCTGTAGTTTGTTTATGAGTACGGTATAATTGTTTGCGATTATTGTCTTATATTGCGGTTCAAACCAAATTCCCAAAATTTTTATTTTCGGCACTGTGGGAAATTCTGTTTGTAAACTTTCACCCGTATTATAAACCACTAATTGTTGTGTTTTTTTTTATTTAGCACTGAGCCAAAGGCTTGTTCAAACTTTTGAACACATTGTTGCATAACTTGATTATCTTGCTCACTATGTAATAAAACACACACATCATCTGCGTACGCCATCACTTTTAATGTTGGCGCGGGTCCCATAGCGTCGTGAAGCTCACGCTTCAATTTATGTAACAAGGGAGACAAAGCTACTGCATACAGGAATTGACTACTTGGGCACCCTTGACTTATTCCTCGTTGCATGGGAAATGGTGGCAATAAATGATTATTGATAAACAAGGTGGTGGTAGCATCTTTGTATAAATAT
Organism: Lepisma saccharinum; assembly: GCA_022664845.1. Classification (NCBI taxonomy): domain Eukaryota; kingdom Metazoa; phylum Arthropoda; class Insecta; order Zygentoma; family Lepismatidae; genus Lepisma; species Lepisma saccharinum. The sequence continues at coordinate 66,139 of JAGDQP010005367.1, forward strand.
TTAACTTGTTGTATGACTTGTTGATCAACTCCATAGTGTTGCAATACGGACCACAGATACTTATGTGAAATTTTATCATAAGCAGATTCAAAATCTAAATTCAACAAATAGGTGTTTATTTTATATTCTTGCGCCACTGCAATATAGTCTTGTATATTTAATAATATCTGAAAGATGTTTTTATTTGGTGCTGCTGCATATTGCTCAGGACTGATAAGTTCCGAGGCGTAGTGACGTAGTCTATAGATTAAACATCGACTAATAATTTTAACATCCGTGGTCATTAAGGAGATGGAACTGTAATGTCGAACTTCTGTAGGGCGAGGCTTTTTAGGGAGAAAGACCATAACCGCCGACGACGGTCTCTTTACTGACTCCGGCACAGTCATCCGCTGATTTACCAACTGTGTCAGGGTTTCCCCCATTATGGGCCAAAACGTCTGATATAGACCGGGCGAAATCCCATCGATGCCCGGACTTGCGGTTTTCTTTGCTTTATAAACCGCCGTTTTCACCTCACCACTAGTGTAGGGTGTTCGAAGCGCATTGTTACATTCTGGTGAAAGCTGGGAAGGAATGTATTGACCTACTTCAAAGGTACTACCTCGATCTTCGTATGGTTGGGAAGCTTGAGAAAAGGCCTCCAGAAAAGTATTGCGTATTTCAGGGAAACTATCTTTTAAATCATGGTGTGAGTCATAAAAACTGGTAATTAGTTTTGTTCTACTTCTTTCGACTTCATGCAAAAAATGTGACACCGAATAATGTTCCTGTGGATCAAAGAACTTCACTTTACTTTTTTGTACAAATTCGAGATGTCTTTTACGGTGAAAGGTTAATAATAGCGCTTTATATTTCTTAACCTTAGGCAATAATAGGCGATTCCGGATAGCATCTTTTTGAACTTCTAAATAACAGCGATAATAAAAGCGATATTTACTTCGCAGGTCCCTTTTTTGATTATAGGTATACCATCAGATAAATGATTGAATTTTAGGTTTACAGAACTTGTACCACCAATCAACTGCGTTCTGATATTTGTTTTTTTGGGTAATCCAATAGTTCCATTTTTTCGTAAATTGTTCGCAAAAAGGTTGCTCTTCCAAAACTGAGTTCGACATTTTAAAATAGCCACAACCTCTTTGGAGAAGGGCCGTTGGGAGCCTTATTTTCATAACCAAACTTAAATGGTCAGACACACACATCGGGTAACGAAATACTTCTTTCACATTTGATAGACATGCGGCATTACTATAAAACCTATCTACAGGAAAAAAAGCTGCGTGAAAATTCGTTGTTCAAATTATGCTATGAATATCATGTGTGCTTGAGCTTACCCGCTGTTGGCATAGTAAGTACGTGTTTAATGCTTTCTTGAAGGCATGAAATATTTTAACTTCTATTATGGAATTAGGTACAATATTCCATGACCTGGCAGCGAATATTGAAAATGATGCGCTTGTTTGTTTAAGCCGATAACGTGGAATATCTAAGTTCTTATTTCGGCGTGTCGAATAAGAATGAAAAGCAGATCTATTTATTAGCTTCCTATACAGATATTCGGGACATTCTGTTTTGAAAATTTTAAAAACAACACAGCAATAGTGTAAATACCTTCTTCTTGACATTGTCAGTAAATTGTTGTTATTGAGAACTGGCAGAATATGTTCAAATTTTCTTAAGCCAAAAGAGAAGCGAAACAAGAATTTTGAACCTTTTGTATCAACTTAGCTTGGTTTATTGTAAGAAGTGGACCATAGACAGTATCACAATAATCGAATAAAGGTAGTACCAACATTTGTGTGAGAAGAAGTCTTACATCTTGTGATAAGCAGTCTCGAATTTTATAAAGATTTCTTAACACCCCTACGGCTTTGGAACATTGGGTAGACACATGTTTGTTCATGGTTAATTTCGCATCGATTTCTATTCCAAGATTTTTTATGTATTCTGAATACTTAATATTTGAGTCCATTAACTGTAAGTCTAAATCTTAAGGCGTGATTTTATTGAGTTGATGAGAAGTTCCCAGAACAATGTACGTACATTTTAGCGGGTTAATTACAAGTCCATTATTAACGCACCAGCTACTGATTGCATTTAGGTCTTGGTTAAGAGCTTCAACCGCTTTCGTTATGTTCTCAGGTAATGTTATGAGTAATTGGGTGTCATAGGCATAACAGTGAATTTTTGCATGTTTGATAACTGATACCATATCTGCGGAGTATAGAGTGAACAATAATGGTCCCAGAATCGAACCTTGTGGAACACCCCTGTCAACAATAATTGCTTCGGAAACTTTATATTGCTGAGTTTGCAAAGTAACCTGTTGTTTTCGATTTAACATATAGGAACTGAACCATTTTAATGTGTTGTCAGAGAAGTTATATTATTTCAATTTTGCTAAAAGAACACCATGATGCACAAGTTCAAATGCTTTTGAGAGGTCCAATAGAACTAATATAACTACATTTCCGTCATCTAGTGCACGTAACGCAAAATCAGTAATATCTAACAAAGCAGTGGAAGTGCTATGCGATTTACGAAAGTCAGATTGGACAGACGGAAGAATGCCAGCGTTATCAATATGAGAAATAATTTGTTCGGACACTAACTTTTCGATTACTTTAGAAAATATTGGCAATATACTTATTGGTCTAAGGTCATTAATGAATTTTATAACAGTCTTTTTCGGTAACGGTAAAACTTTAGCTAGTTTCCACGCAATAGGGAAACTGCCATTAACTAATGAGTGGTTCATTATGTGTGTTAAAGGAGATAAGATGGCAGGCAAGGCTAGTTTCAGCATCCTGCCAGTGATGTCATCATAGGCAGCTGCATTTGACTTAATGCTATATACTGCCTTTCTTACTTCATCTTCATTCACAAGTCTTAATGTGAATGGCTTTCTACAAGTGGGATGCGTGAGTGAATTGTACCGATTGATTTGTTGATCAAACTTAAAGTTGCTCGTCAGCGAAATATGGTATGAGCTAGCAAAATGATAGTTGATAAGGTTAGGATCATTTAGTTCTTCAGGAAGCTCCAAACATGAGTTTTTACGGCCTACTCCAAGTTCACGCAGTGTCTTCCACGTTTCTCTGGTATTTTTAGCGCAATTTACACGATACGTAAAATAAGCAGTCTTCTCTTGTGTTATTACTGCAGTAGTAAAGTTACGAAGTTCTTTATATTCATCCCAGTGCTGCTGCAACCTTGTGCGCTTAAACTTTCGATGTGCACGATCGCGAAGTTTTATCAACAGCTTTGTGTTACTGGAGATGTATGGCAATTTGTTCTTCGTGATTCTAACTATCCGTTTCGGTGCATGTAGGTCAAACAGACTAGTTATTGAGCTTTCAAGAAAATTAATTTTACTATCTAGATTATCCTGTGCTTCAATTTGTTTCCAGTTCCATGCACGTGCGTTTTGAAGAAAAAATTCCTCCTTAAACGAGTTGTAATCACGATAATGAATATCAAAATGTTTCTGCTGAGGCTTTTGAAGATTTAGGGTAACATACGTTAAACAATGATCCGATGAACCGATAGGTGAACTGACCCCACATGATTCGACCAATTCAGTTCTGTCAGTAATGATCAAATCGAGTAACGATACACCATACTCCATTATTCTGGTTGGTTCTTTAATTAGTTGAGCAAGGTCAAAACTATCCAGAATGGACTTTAAGTACTTCGTTTCAGCTTCATCCGGACACAGCTGATTGCAATTTAAGTCCCCCAATATGTAAAGACTATCGACTTGCGGATATAAATGTGTTATAAAATCTTCGAGAACAGATAACTTACAATAAGGGGTACTTGGTGGTCTATATACCGATATCACACCTAACTTAAGCGAATTTACCCTAACAACCATAAGAAGACATTCAACTTCCTCTGTTTTCTGTATTTGAACAAGTTTAATATTTAAATTTTGAAGATAATATACTATAATTCCCCCACCTCCTTTATGTTGCCTATCTTGTCGAAGAACAGAATACCCAGGTATTTCAATAATGTTTGTATCTAATGACTGGTCGAGCCACGATTCTGTAACTACGAAAATTGCGCACTGCATTTCCGAAAGCAATAGCCGTAATTCATCTATTTTGGGAATGATGGAACGGACATTAGCGTGCATTATTATGAACTGAGACCTTTGTAGTGAGTTTACTATTCCATCAATCTTACCATGCGGAGTAGTCATTGCGGTACTCGTTCCAGTATTTAAGTGGTCAGGAATTCTACCTTGTATCAGACGTACATTACCGGTACCCATAGACAAGTTCAGGCAAACCTTTCTCTATGCAACCGCAGTATAACGAAAAACCGTTAGCGAGTAAGCTCTTAGAAAGTAAACCGGTAAAGAATTTAGATTTGCACTTTGTACAGTTACACAACTGAACTTCCGGAATGACTTCAAAACTGAATATTTTAGTACCAGTTAAAATTAAAATTACACTAAAGATACACAACTGAATACAAAAGAATACTAACACAAATGAAAAACTAATGTACACATTTACAAATAAGAAACCGGTAAAGAATTTAGATTTTTTCCTTGTACGGTTACCCAACCTATTTTCCTGTATTACTCCAAAACTAAAAATTTTAGTACAATTAAAAATTAAGATTCCACCAACGATACACAACTCAAGACTAAAATATACTAACACACATGAAAAACTAACATACACATTTATAAATAGGAAACCAGTAACGAATTTAGATTCCCTCATTGTACAGTTACCCAACCGATTTTCCTGTATTACTCCAAAACTAAACATTTTAGTACAAGTAAAGATGAAAGTTGCACCAATGATACACAACTGAAGACTAAAGTATACTAACACACATGAGGAACTAACATACATATTTACAAATAAGCCTAAACGTCGACACAGTATAGACCAGCAGTTATTAAAGTATATGCTGGGAGTGCTGTTCGAAAGACTCACAAACATGATAAAACACTACACCAAAAACACCACACACACAACTGTTCTAACGAAATCAATCCAGTCTTGCCGTACGATGTTGTTATATTGCTGAGCTCAAAGAGTTGTTGTATTAGTATTATTAATATTAGAATTAGTAGTAGTGATAATGGTAAAGGTAAAGGCTACAGCATATCTTCACCATGGGGGCGCAACACCCCAGAGAGTATGATTACGATCAAGGGGAGCAGTCCCCATAATTTGCCAAGTTAAGGGCACAGGCCTGCTGTGTGTAAGCGAGTAGAGGTGAATGGTCCAATGACTATTGCCAACATACGTGTATTTTCTACACCCCGCACCAAAGGGCGGGCAAATCATCTAGTAAAGAATATATATTCACGATGATTCACAATAAAGGATATTACTTTCGGGAGGTGATTCCTGACATCGAAACAAGTTAAAAGGTTCCTATGAACATTTGTGAAATTCCGCTTCATTTTAGAGATACAACGTTTCCAAATTTAAGCCAAAAATCGACGCCTAGCAATGGGAAGAAATGAATAATTCTCAATGTCAAAATCGACTCATTGAATGAAAATTCCGTTTGCTCAAATTTGTTTCTAGCAACATGGTGAACATCGGGAGTGAAAACACAATGTTACCGATTTGTCAGTGTTGCCAACCAGGTATAACGTTTAAATTTATCAAATGGCACTAAGTCGTGTTATTGGACATTTAGCATCTTCAAGTTATGATTAAGAACATACTTAAAGAACACACCACAGTGCTGCAAACTGTGAATAAGAGAAAAGTTTTCGCGATCTTATACAAAGTAAAGGTGTACATCTGAAATCATCCAGCTTGTTTGTTCGACCTACCATTAATCCACGGGTTGGCCCTGAGTATCACTATTCCTTTGCTATTCCCTTTACGTTACGAGATTGTAAAAGGCAGTCTTCAATACAGTCGCAAATCCAGACTCTTCGTTTTACCATCATGTAAGAATAAGCATAAAGAATACTTTCCTTCTTTCTTTGTTATGTGCATTTTCCCTTCTTTAACACTTTGACCATCGTTGCACTATTAAATTTGTATATTTCAATAAGTGTAATATGTCGCCTTATAAAAACTCATAAAAAGCAAAATCTATGTCATAGTTGAAAAGTCTTTTAAGCACAATTTTTATGCAATTAACTTAGAAAGATAATCTAGGGCAGAGTTCAATATAATAGTTTAAAACATTTCACATTAACGTCCTATAAACGAAATAAAATTTTTGTTGGAATATAGACTGAAATTCAAGTCTGTTGAAATATGGTTTAAAATTAAACGTACTTTTTTTCAACTATGACGGTTAATCAACAAAGAAACAAAAAATCAACGTTCAAAACACGTTTGTGTGCTACTGTGGTTACTTGGAAAAGTGACAGCAGTGACAATTTTTACATATTTTATAATTTTAAATGAGCCTGTTTCTCTTATTTACAATTCGGTTTCAATAAAAAGGTATAGTTAATATCTGTGAAAAACGTGAAGAGGCAGAGAATATACTATACAGAGGCAACAGAGGAAGTAAGAACTAAAAAAAAAAAAAACTCAAGTCGACAGAGAATCACTCAACTACATTAAATGTTTCATTATAATGAATAGTCCAACAGGAAAATAAACCAGATCGTGTATGCAAACTTAAATATAATCCCAGTTCGTTAGGTTATCATAATTTATATGCTTTAATATATATAATACATTTCTGAGTGTTTCCTTGATTTAACTGTCGTGACATGTCCCGTATTCTAGAAACCTGGAAACCCAAGTAGGGACAGAGAAGTTTCAATTTAATATCAGAGTTACTGTTGCCTACGCAATAGAAAATCGATAAGAGCCTATCGTTTTATGCTATAGCGAGAAACCTATCTCTCCACTAATAAGAAGCTTTCGTGGCCCTGTTGTGAGAACTTCCCTCTTTCTAATTATGAATAAATATGTATTATGAAATATGTTTTTACATTATAAACGCTTTTCCCGATAGTTTGGATGTTTATTAGGACCACAACTCAGTGAGGGTTCCTAGACGATGGGGTCTTCGAGGCCTGCCTGTTATTTAGGGCAGTAGTAACGCTGCAACAGAAAGGGCAACCACATTCCACCCATCGAATCCTCGAGCTAGAAGACGTATAAAGGAGCTCTGTAAAATAGGGATCTCTAACCTTTTTCGTCAGCGGGGCCAAATTGGCTAAACAGGAAAGGGGCTAAAGCCACGGTGTTATTTGTCACCGAAAGAGGTTGGCGTAAAATTAATACACAATCATACTCATATCCATAGGAGCTCTGGACATAAATAAACTGGTTTCCCCCTATATAAAATCAGGTAAATGGGTTAAACAGGGAAATTGCACGAGGTGCCAGAGATTCCCCCCCCCCATTTCCCCTATGAATAAGGCCTTAGCTAGGCCTATAAAGAATAAACTCAAAATTAATGTACTAACTTTCATATAGTAATTATTTTGCAAGTTGTATTTCGTAACAAAAAAATTTATTTAAAAGTAATGCGTAGGTCTATATGTCTGAATAGTATTCAAGGATCTTGAGTTTTAAGTTAATTTATTCTAGATCCAATGTAGAATTTAATTTTGAATTTCTTTCTGGGCCAGTTTCTTAGCCGGTGTTGGACTGCTGTACAAACACCGCAAACGATGAGAAGTTACTACATACATTATCTTCCCATGTAGACCCATTTTAACACATTGTAAGTTAAATGAATGGCGTTCTTTTCATGTACACGTTAAACGTGTTATTTGCTTGCAATTTGTCTTAGTAACTTATATGTAAACACATATTTCTATTGGCTATTCACCCAAATTGCAGGCTAAAATCTCCGCAAGCGTGTACATGAAAAGGAAGCCTAAGGCCGAGCTTCATACACGCGCTAGCCTCGTTCTTTGCTTTCGATTTGGCTGAGTAGCTAATTGAAACAAATGTTTAAGTATTTCTATTGGCTACTCACATAAATCGTAAGCAAAGAACGAGGCTAGCGCGTGCATGAAGCCCGTCCTTAGGCTGGCGTACACAAAAAGCCAGCCTAACATTTATACTTTGCATGAAAGAATCAACTTACGTTACAAATTCCCCTCTGTTTCAATTTACAGGCGTAGACAGAACCGATGCCAGGAACAGCTGTGAGAGGCTTTCTGCACATCTTGACGCACACAAATTTCTTGTGTTTCTCACTTGCACCGTAAAACATTTTATCTGAAAGGAAATCTAAATCTATTACTGAACATAAAAGAAAATAACAGAATGTGCAGGCTTAGAATTAGTTCCAAAATGTACCAAAATGTAAATTTTAGAGGAACTGAAAAAAAATTCTTAGTTGATTACTCCTAGGCTGGCTTAATATCATTTCTAAAAATCCAGAACATTTCCTTTGACGTTTACAGCTATCTTAGCTATATCACGGGTGAGGAACCTACGTCTTGAAGGGAGCGACCTTGAATCCAGGTCTTCTGTATGGAAATAAATTATAAGGGTTGACACCTGACAAGAGTAAATTCCCGCTGACAGGCGTCTATAGAGCCGCATTTTCCGGGCAAAAAGCTCCAGATTTTATGCATATGATGAAAACCATATAAAAAGCAACAAATGAAGAAAGGGGTTAAGATACGGACAACACATGAAAGTTTGGTTGGTTTATATTAAATTAGGCGTAACCAACCTCGTTATATGCAACGGATGGTCAATATTTTGAACCCTTACCATAACAAAGTAGTCAACCCTCAGCACTGTTACGGCGTAGATGGATCCGTAGCTGCAAACCATCAAATTTCCCGCTAACCGCAGTCCAGCTTTTCTCCCCGCTAGTTACCTACTCAAAATCTCCTGATTCAGCGTGAAAGTGCTGATGTTGACAGCCCTGCAAACTATATTCGTAGTTCCTGTGAGTCGTGCAGCGTTGCCGGGTCTGATGGAAAAGTTTGTCAGATCACAATAAAAATATTCAAATCGTAGATTAAAATTATCATGAGAATGTGACTGGTTTAAGTGTAACGTAACCCTCTAGCCATGTAAACCACTATTTCTGCATTCCCACGCTATTAGTAAGTAACACTCGTAAATCCCAGTTCAAAGTTTCTCGAATGCACATCCTACATAAACAAATTGCATGAATAGTACTGCTACCTTATGATTGTCAATTATGTCAAGAAACTTGTAAAAAAGACAGACTTCTTCTGTCAGTTTAAATCCCTTAATAATATTTTGCGCGAAAGGATTAGGAATCTTCGGACAGCAACTGGAATAAATCCTATATAATGTCACTATATACCGCTGCTCTCTAAATGAATTTCGTCATTATAGACTAATTAGTTATTGTATGTTCTGTATTGAATATTATATCCTATATAAAATCCAGGTTGGAATTACTGGTCTACCACGAGGCGCCTCCCCAGTAGTGGATAGGAGAATGTCGACCAGATATGGTGGGTACAGGAAATATTCCGGTGCAAATCAAAACAAGTGCTGCTACCTTTGAGTTAGTAGAGGTATCTACAGATCCTAGGGGAGGAAAGCAACAAAAATATCATAATGAAGTCAAGCAGTTCTAGCATTACTACCCTGAGGCTCAATACGAATGACATTGGCAAGGCTCACAGATGGACAGAAGATGACATTTGAATATTTGCCTTTACTGCGAGGTCGTAGAGCTGTCAGCTCTGCACCGCTAGATCATGTCAAGAAATAATAACAGATGATTCATGGAAATTCTGGATGTAAACTAGCCCCTCATTCGGATCTCCGAACTGGGGCTGATTCAAGGGGTTCCAAGAACAGGATTAACAAAGCCCTTAGAATAGAAACTTGGAACATACAAACGTCATGCAAAATGGGTGCTTTTCAGGGTGGCGGTACGCGAGACCGAGAAGTACGAGCTAGACATTTTAGCGATACAAGAAGCCCGGTGGGAGGGTCAAGATCCGACAGGGAAAACACACTTTCTACCACGGGGGAACATAATCTCACAATTTTGGAACAGGATTTCTAGTTTAGAAACTGTATATCCATCCGGTGGCTCAAAATATAGTTCGCAACCGAAAGAATATCGTACGTTACGATACGTACTCGATGGTATAAGACGGTTTTAATAAATGTCCCATATCCGACAGAGCAGACTAATGATAACGACAATGATAACTTTTATGAGGAACTAGAAAGGTCGTTTAATCGATTATCGAATTATAACACGAAAATTGCATTGGCTGATTTCAACGCTAAGGTAAGAAGGGAGGGAAAATATGGACCTACTATACGTAAGTACAGTCTCCACGAAGTCAGCAACAACAATGGAGGAAGACTTAACTTTCGCGATGTCGAAAAACCTACTAGTAAAGAGCACATACTCTGAACACAAGTACACATGGATATATCTGGATAGCAAAACTCTCAACCAGATCAATCACGTACAAGTAGATAGAAGGCACACCAACATAATGGATGTTAGGTACAGAGGAGCGGAAGGTGATACCGACTATCAGTTACAAAAGTGAGGTAAAAGTTATGCATGACGAACAGTCAAAACAAGGATCAAAACAACTGAAATGCCAAGTTGAATGATTAAATAATCCAAACGTAAAAGCAGAATACCAATTTGAAATCCCAAATGGATTGGAAATCTTAGCCAACTCGAGTAGTAATGAAGATGACATTAATAACGAAATTGTTGTAAGATGTGCGAGGCAATTCATGATACAGTGAAGAATACCTTCATGTTCATGAGGAACAAGATGAAGCAATGCAACAATGGCTAAGTAATGAAAGCGAAGCAAATACTGAGATCGGAATAAATATCCTCCACCATAGATCATACCTAAATGCTCGTCTTTGAAAAAAAAAATGTGTGCAACCTATTCTAAGCTTTCTTGCTTGATTATATATATGTTTTAATTAAAGGATAATATGGAATATTGCGTGCCTTTAATCATGTTTTCATTGATAATTATCATTTTTCTTGTAATAATCTAATAATTTTAAGCTTTCTTATAAAGTTTCATAATGATCTTTCGTATATTTTAGTAATAGCGTCAGTAGATTTCTTTGAAATCATTTTTGGTTTCTTGAGTTTTCTTTGTGTTTAGAAAAGGGAAAATCCCTAGTATGTAACCGAATGAAGAAATTCATTGCTACTCATAGACACCAACCTTTGTACCAACGCTCGATTTTCAATGTTCTATTTCCTTATTTGGTAATATGTACGGGTATACGCTATCACGTGCATAAGCCCTTTGTACTCTGTGAATAGTAATAAGGTCGATTTTATATTATCGTTTCCTTATATATGTAAGCTTTAAAGGTTATTACGTGATCTGCCCGGATTTTTCGCGCGATGCATTATGGGTCAATATGCCATTTTATACTACTAATTAATTGCGCGGAAACTCAGACCGAATCTGTACACTGAGGTACGAACTTCTTGTCTTTTGCACCAAGTTTTTCGCAAGGAAGAACCACTCAAGTGACGTTGGACAATCGTCAAAGTGTAGTTTGTAACTTTGCCGTGAAGTGTGATTCTCAATATATCATCCACGAGCTAATATGCGTAACGGACTACTTGTCTCAGATCACATATCTAACACTTTAATAAGTTTAATGCAGTTGTTATTTTACTCTTTGAAGTTAATTCGCACGGTGATCCTCGTCAAGCAGACCTCGGCGCATGTACGCTCGTTCGGTGTATTGCTCTATTGCTTGAAGGTCCGTGACAGTAACAGCTGATGAAGTGGCCATAACGGAATGTTGGTGGAAGTCTTTGTAAAAATTAAACATGGGCCGATATTTTTTAACGTTTTTAATGTGAACAAAGTTCGTTGAAATATGTCTATTCATATTTAAAGCAAGCATGTATAGGATATATATATATATATATATCATCATCATCATATTCAGCCGTTTTCTATCCACTGCTGGATGAAGGCCTCCCCCTTTTCTTTCCACATATCTCGGTCTGCTGATATCCTCATCCATGTAGCTCCTGAAAAACGCTTGATTTCATCTACCCATCTTACATTTGGACGTCGTCTCGGTCGTTTCTTTTCTCTAGGAATCCACTGTAGTACATTTGTCGTCCACCTTCCATCTGTTCGTCTAGCTATGTGACCGGCCCATCTCCACTTCATCTTCTTCGCAGTCTTGATTACATCCTCTACCTTTGTTTGTGCGCGAATCCATTCATTTCTCTTCCTGTCCCTCCTGGTTATTCCTAGCATGCACCTCTCGATTGCTCTTTGTGTGACTCTCAATCTTTGAGTCGTTTGCGCATTCAATGTCCAAGTTTCGCACCCGTACATCATTACAGGTAAGACACATTGATTATAAACTTTACGCTTCAGACACATTGGAAGTTTGCTTTTGAAAATAAAGTGTAGTCTTCCAAAAGAACTCCACGCCATTTTACATCTTCTATTTATTTCATCAGTCAACTTTGCATTCGATGTTTTAAGCTGGCCTAGGTAAACATACTCATCAACTATGCCTATTGTCTCTCCGTTAATCTTCACTTCCTTCTTTGCAGCATGTTGGTTGTACATTACTTTTGTTTTACTTAAGTTCATTTTAAGGCCTATTTTCGAACTCTCGTTACTCAGTTCTTCCATTCTGGTTTGTAGTTCTTCTGCACTTGAAGCAAACAGGACTATATCATCAGCGAACCGTA
>JAGDQP010005368.1:0-23331 GCA_022664845.1 Lepisma saccharinum
TATCTCTGGCTCAAGCAGTTGGAAAATGGATTTATGACGCCCGCCATTTTGGATCCAAGATGGCGTCTTTAGAGATATTTTGTAATATTTTCATAATCTACAAATAATGTTGTACTGTCAAACTAAATTTCATTATTCTAGCGGCAGCCGTTTAGGCTGTGTATTCTTTAAAAGTTTAGGGTTGGCGGCCATTTTGAATTCAAGTTGGCGACTTTTTCAAATTTTTAAAAAGTTTTCTTAATTTGCTACCAATGATGTAGTTTCATACCAAATTTCACTGTTCTATCTTTAGCCGTTTAGGCTGTGTATTCTTTGAAATTTTAGGTTTGGCGGCCATTTTGAATCCAAGATGGCGACTTTTTCAAAATGTCGGAATTTTTCCTTTATCTACTTATCATCCTCTACCTTCATACCAAATTTCATGTTTCTAGCTTACTCCAAACACCCTAAACAATATGATGAGTGAGTCAGTGAGTGAGTGAGTGAGTGAGTGTCAGTTAGCCTAAAATGTGCAATTTCAGGGGTCCACAACTAGAACATAGTTTGAGATACGAATATGAAATTTTGTACATCTGCACATATTTGCCATATCTCCTTAACGGCAAAAGCTCATATTCCTATCTTTAACATCTTTTTTCTTACGGGGCCCCCAAATCGTCGATTTTGCCATAAACTCTTGTTCCTGTATAACATGCTTCTGGCAATGCTAACGTTTTCTGACGTGAAGAACTTGGCTCATGCACTGCCGTGCATGTTGATAAATGAACCTAATCAATATTTTGACAGTTCTGCACAATACAAATTTTGAGATTTTTATTTTGCAATAGGAATAGAAAACCTTTCAGTTTTCACTTTTATGAAGGATAAGAACGAAACATTTTATACCGTTATTCAAATGCAAAGCTTCTTGGTGGCCTTGAGAATCCTTTTCTACTCAGTCCAATGACGGAAGCCCTCTGTTATCAATTGGTATTCCCGCATTCGATGACATTATGTCACAGTGATGCATAATTGAAATATTAATTTGATAACTGCTTTAGTTAAGTTGTTCCTAACTCTTTTAGAATGCCAGTACTACAGTACATCGTCCTTCCACTCCAAGAGGAGGAATCGCTGTCTCTTTGCTTTCAGTACTTTTTAACCATCTACACAACGGTTTACAAATACTTATAATACAGTCTCTGCCAGGAATTTAAAGTATTATACATTTCAGGTACACTCTATTTACTTTAATTTATTTAAATTAAAGCCGGCTTCATGGCACAGATAATTTTAACACCTACAAACTTAATAAAACAACGTGCTTCTTTAAAAAAACTATTTCCCTATATCCTAGAGGTATAAAACAAGCCGTATTTTTAGAAATAGTGGGTAAGTGTAAGCAGGTCGCATACCTGTTGGAAACATCTTTTAATAATCTCTACAAGAATCCCGACAGCTTCCTTCCTCCTCTCATGACGCACTCACTCTTCCAATCATTTTTCTCTCCCGACGAGGAGACCCTCCTTCCATATCAATCTCACCTGGCGGAATTTAATCAACTAGCTATCATCATTCACTCATCTTAAAAACTACCTTTCGGAAGAGCTGACTAGCATATCGATTAGGAGAACACCACCGGATATCCCCATCTTCATCATCGCCTGTAATTTTTCAATCCATTCAAACACACACACACACACAGAGCATGAATACGTAGACACAAATTCACTCACAAGTAACACCTTAGTTCCAGGTGCGTGTTGAAGAGATGATGTCCGCGTGTGTCTGTGTATGTAAGTTTATAAAAACTAGTTATATATCCTTTCCGATGGTAAATGAAAATCATATCCTTCCACATATGCAATACAAACAACATAGGTGCGTGTATGTTGTATAAGAAGTTAGGGGATGTTACTTAAGCTCAAATGAATGGTACTCGGGAATTCAAACATTTCGATACGGTCTTCCTCTACTGAAATGAGATAAACAATGCTTATTTTTGGTGCAGATTGGCCGAACGAACACAGTGGATACCGGTATGTAATTTGATCATACAGACAGTAGAATTGTGAGCGTTCTTTATAAGATATTCAGCGAGTCTGCCAGGATCTTCAGTTGGGAAGGGGGTCAAAGTTAGCGGGTGTAAGTAGAATTTTACAGGGTTTCTATAGATTTCAACAGTAAAAAATTTGAAGTTGGGCGTGTGTGCTCTACGATTTGGAGGGGGGGGGGGGTTACACACACCCTATTGGCAGTTATATCCTTTTATCCTCTCATCTTTACCCCTAATTTGTTTCAGTTTCCAATGTAAATAAGAACTTTGTTTGTTTCTAATCGTTATCACTTAAATAAATAACATAAAAGGAAATCAATTTTACTTATAGAATGGTCTTTATCTTGATCGATGTACTGCCTAAAAATGTATTTTGATTTCTTTTCCAAAGAAAACAAGTAGGGATGAAAGATTCGAACTAAGATATTTGCTCGTCAATAGATTTCTGCACCACCTCCTATATTATCCAGTATCGTGGTTGAGGGTTTATAGAAATTAAAATTACAATTTAAGAGTCCTATTTTAGCATATTTAGGTGTACCCTATAAAGAGCCATCTTACCACTAAACATTCTTATACAGTAAAACCCCGCCAAGTGTCGGATTACATATTCTACACCTGCGTAATATTCTACAGAGGGTATAATGATTTCTTTTTACTAAATGAGAATAAAATTTTTTAGTGTACGCTACAGTAATAGTAAAAAATAGTCCTGAATTAATTCCACTTACTTTAAAATCATTTTACGTATTGCAGTATTGTACGCAATACGGACATTCAGCATCGCAGAACAAAAGAACGCTTTCTCAGAAAATCTTCGGATGGCAGCACTGAGGAGTTTTTTTCCCTTAGTAATAATTCCGGTATTTGTTCATTATATTTCTTACCATGTGTAGTGAAGGAAACGGTAATTTGTAAATTTGTTTGTGAGGTTCGTTGTAGGATATAAATTCTGGAGTCCAGAGACGTATTTAGAGGGTGGATCCGAGGGTCCGGAACTACCAAATTCAGAGTTTTAGGCATAATTAGTATAACTTTAGGCTTAATTATACATATTTAATGAACGTTTCGTACCCAGACACACCTTGGATTCCCCCGGATACCCGTGGACCCCTCCCAAAACCAACTTCTGGATACGTGCCTGCTGCAGTCACAACGTAAAAGGGAATAAATCAAAAATAATTTTCAAAAAGAGGGGTATTAGCTTTACCTGGGGTTTCTAATGCACATATTTTTTCTAGAGTGTCAACATAAATATTCTTTGACACCCTGGAAAAAAATGTGCAGTAGGAACCCCAGGTAAAGTTCACCCCCGTTTTAAAAGAATAGTTTTTTTACTTATTCCCTTCTACGTTGTGACTCAAGAATTTTTCAAATAGGAGAGTATTATTTTGTATGATTTGCAAACGTAAAAACTCTGTATGATAAACAATTCTTATAATTTAGGTAAGTGTTGCAATTAAGGGGCGTTTTCACAAAACTTGGTTCCTGCATTTTTGTCGATTTGCAGGTTCTAACATATTTTAATGGTATTGGGCCAGGAGAATCGAATGGCACTATCAGAATTAAGCTAAACTTGATAAATACATCAGTAAATAGATGTTGAAATATGAGGTTTCAATGTGTCTATACATGAGTATTAAAAAACAGTTCTCTCTTTTTTTTTAGATTTCTTTTTTTAGATACCGAGTTTTGTGAAAACACCCCTCAAGTGCTCACCGTAATTCATATTTATTTATTCGAAATAATAATAAATAAACCAGATAGAACTTCCATTGACGTCGATTCTGCACTTTCATTAATGGAAGGCAAAAGCTGAAGTTGCTACTCCCTTTTGTGGCAAATTTTACACCCTTCCTAAAAGCTGAGTACTACTGATATGAGATTTTGATAATGATATTATTCTTAGATTGGTTGTACAAGATACGTTTCATAAGACAGATGTTAGCGCTAAAGTGTCGATTTCGATAACTATTTGGTGATTACAATGATATAATATCTTCTAAGCATGCAATGTGTAAAGTGTGTATTGCTACCGATATTTTATGGTTTTTCAAGGGACGTAAGAAACTACAACTATGTATTTATGTGTAAAATAAAAGTCTTCTCAAATGAGGATTATATAATTGCCAAATAATAGCAAAAATCTCTCCTGTAAAAGATAACATTTTTGTTTTTTATGTAAAAGTTACCAACTATGCTGCACTAGGAAATATTTGTTATGTTTTGATAATCCAATCCTAGCAAAAAAAAAAAAAAAAATGGAATTTATTTAAAGTTGTGACTATATGTGATTTTTAAAATATTTTATAATTTTCAAGAAAAGGATGTAACAGTTTCACACGGAATGAAAGAAGTGGATAAAGTACTTAGAGACATGAACAAGAGAAAAATCTCTAGAAGGTAGACTTACAGCAGAGATAAAGGAGATCAACAAACGACTGGCAAACTTATTCTCAATGTGCCTCAGGAAGATAGAAATACTCGCAAGTTGGAATAATGTTATTACCAAAAAGACGAAAAGAACTATAGACCCACTTGTTTATTGTCAGTCCTGTACAAATTTTTTTACAAAACTTTTGTTCTGTTTTAACTAGAAAAAATAAAAATGTATTCAGAGTTATCCCGGATTGCACCAGTGTATTCTTTATAAAGTATGATGGATCTGTGGAGAAAGTTAGCATCCCACCTCTGGGGTAACTTTACACATTCATTATTTTGAAAATTAACCAGTAAGATAATTATTACAGATTTTAATATTATTGCTGAGTGATAAACAATTCTGACTATATCACAATGAGAAAACAGAATTTGTAATTCATAGGCTATTTAAAGTGGCAAAGAAAACAAACATGTCAAGTTAGCCCGATTCACAGGAATTGAACAGTTGAATTTATTATTTTATTAAAACTACGTTTTATTTCTTTTAAGGGGAAAAAACCAAAACTTAAAACGAAACCGAACTTTTGTAGATGTAATAAATACAAAGATAACTAGAGATGTTTTGCTGTTACAGAAAATCACTTTTGTCCCGTTTTCAAATCAGGAGAAAGAAGGGAGTTTATATTAGCAACTCACGCAGAAGCACTATATAATGCTAACAAGATTCACGGTTAGAATGTGAGAAATATTTATTTACTGTCCGTACAGGTAATTTCAATTGGCACGACTATCATTTCTAAAGGCAAAAGTATTAGACAAGGTGCAAAATAAACCTACTACACATATACTTTCATAAGTACCACACACACACACACACAGCGGTTTTTCAGATTTTTTTTCACGAGGAAAATAAAATATTAATAAATTACTCCACACGCTGAAGCACTTAGTTCGGTAACGAGATTTGCTTTGTTTCCATTCCCACTTTTTTTTTTGCGGGGTTGTGTTTTCGTGTATTTTCTTTTTCTAAGAAAATGTAATAAAAAGAAAGGTCTAGAACTTGACAGTGAACTTGCTTCCTGTTGGAAAGAAAAGAAAGAGTTCCTGTTTTCCAAACTAATTATTCTTCATCCAGAGTACAAGCTTCTCTTGGTTACCAACAGTACAAGCACCACCAGTGCGACCAAAACAATTACAAACAATGTTAAAAAGGAAAGAAAATGGAGAAAGGTAACCAAATGAAAAGGATCTGCCAAGTCACCAGATTGAAAACCGCCCTCACAAATCGTGGTTGTCGAACTTCAATCTGAAATCTGTTTCTCTGTATCTACTTTAATGGAAGCGCCAGCCTGCGTCACCGACGGACGAATACATGGATCCACGGATAAATTGAAATCATAAGAGGACTAAAAAGGTTTTGTGGCAGGTCCACTAATAAGATATCACGTTACCCATAAACTCGAGCAAATTCATTAGGGTTAACCTCTTGATGCTTAATTACCTATATATGCGTCATGGTTTCAACGCGTATAACTCTGCTTCTAATTACACTAGAAAAATGATTTTAGTCTTAAATGTTTGTGAGAGAACTAGCTAACCGCTGATTTTCATTTTATGCGCGTCGGATGTCTCACGGGGGGGAAGGGGGGAGAATTTTGTGATTTCTCTTCTATCCCTTAACCCCGCATTTGGGAAGAGGCTCTGATAACGTAGCAGATCAGAAAAAAACTACTTAGCTTGCAATCGTGATCATGCCGTCTGACCTTACTGAACTCATCACGCAGTTTACCTTCTGTTGAATCAGACAAACGTCGAATAGTACGTAGTGGATTTTCTTAGACCCTTCATTGCCTTCCACATTCCTTTCTTCGTAACTTGTACTTCCAGAGAGGCATCATTTGAAATCTTTGAAATCTGACACCCCAGAAATATTAATTAAAAACAAAAAATATTGCAAGGTTGTTATTGATCTTATGACTGGAAGATAACTGGCCGGACGGCCATCCTGACTGGGAATTTTTCAGTTTTCCTCAATCCTGCAAGGCAAATGATGGTATTTTCTCTTTCCATAAAAGAGTGCTCTCTGAGGTACATCATCCTTTGGTCATGACAGTCTTAAATCGCTGTAAAAGCCAGCAATCTAAAGTCTAATAAGTTTTTATTTTCTATCTTGAGAACGACCAGAAACGATAACGCAAGAAAAAAAAAACTTTTTAAAATTGTATTTTTCTTTAAAAAACAATTCGAAATAAAAAGTAAAAAATAATTTTGTTTATGCATGACTTAAAAAAATAGAGCGCTCTCTCATATACAGTCATTTTATAAACACTTCAATTGGCGCACCCCATCTTTTCGTTTTAGACATGCATATATATATTACTTTTAGTACGATTCTGTATGTTTAAAAAAATCTTTTGTTATTTTTTTTTTCGAATTATTTCGGTGTTCGGATACTCTTTCCTTACCCTGTATATTGTATGCTGATGTTTTGTCACCACCCTAATCATAAAGTGTTCTGCAACCAGTAATACTAGCATCGTTGCAGGCTAGTATTATTTTCGGATAAAGAAGTTCTTACTAAAAAATGAAATATGCTTTTAAAATATAGAAATATGTTCTTACTAAAAATGAAATATGCTTTTAAAATATAGAAATATACGAAAGTAACAAGGGAATATTGTATTGTCACCCGACTTACGTCGCTGTGCAGAATTTCATCATTATATGACGTTAGGAATTGAGTTAAATTAAATTTGCAAGGTTGGAGGACACGGGAAGGGAAGCATTGTGAATTAAAGAAAAGTATGTACGCGTAAAAATGAAATCGAGTTACTGTTTCTTCTATTCGGTAAATATTTATTGAAAATGTTTAACAAGACTAAACACACACGAAGTAAGTAACACACACACAGACAAACAAAAACGTATACAAAGGACGTTTTATTTCAATGTGGGAACAGGAGAAAATAACAGATTATGATATTGAAGTTCCGAATCAACAACATCCGATTTTAAGTGTTTTCATTTGTTGTAAAGGAAATAATAATTAGTTGGAATTCCCTCCCTGAGGAAAGAAATAATTATTAAAAAAATTAACATTTCCTCTGGACTTGTTTGACCATCTTCTTCTCAGAGTACTACAAAGAACCCGATACAATTACGGACTAGTAAAAACAGGTAGTTTTCTTAAGAATCGTTTAAACGGGTACAATTATGGTTGACCAATTAGAACAATTAGACAAACAGTTGTACTTCAGCCGTTTCTTGTACTAAATTATTGTAAATTGATATATTTTAGTGTTTATTTTTAAAAAGATGGGCTATGAATTAAGAGAAACAAAAAAAAATACTTAAGAATCATGTTATACTTCAAAGAATAGTCCCTTCTCCCGTCGCTACACTACTATCTTAGCTATTAGAATGTATTTTATTCCCTCACCAACAACAATTTGTATCTTTGTTTAACGTGAGTTGAAAAGTTGAGTTGTAAAGAAAAATTACATTCAATGTAAAACTAAAACTAGATACTATTTAACACCATAAGAACAACGATGATAACAACGCATGTAAGACATCTCATGGTTCCGAGTTCAAATTCGGCGAGGATCCATTGATAGGGTTGCCAAATATCCCGATAAAATCAGAGCTACTCTGATTTTTTTTTTGTATTTTGTCCGCGTTAACATGCACGCTCTGTCGGAATGCTCTTTAGCCCGATTTTTAATGCTAATTACTGGTAACAGAGTTGCAGAGACCAAAATCTTGGCAAAATTAAATTTTGGCAAGTCTAATCGATTTTGTTATTTAAACAACAAAAGATAATAAATGTTGAGTGAATATTTAAAAAAAATCAGAGGCACTGCGCCGGTGTACATTCATGAAAATGGATACAACATACAACTGTCAGAAATCTAGGAAGCCGCTTTGCGGAAAATCCCGAAAAGTATTTATTATTATCATTTATTGAATATTTAAGACCGGACTTAACAGATAACTTGGACCTAAGTTCCACACAAGTCTCGTTCGTTCGTTCTTTGTTAAACATCATTTTGTATTGGTTCGTTTAGTAACTACTAACTTTGTCTCGTCTAGTATAATACTTCTAAAATACATACACATCCATTACCCAGGCGGGATTCGAACCCGTGCGTGACCTTGTGCATGGCGGCCCAGCGCCCTAGCCTAAACGACTTAAAAGATGGACTTGGCGAGCACTCTTCCGGAGAAAGAGATGAGAAAGATAGCGCCAAATATTTTTAGACATTATCCCTGTAGAAACCTCAGTAACGATGACCGATATCATACGTGCTAATCCGATGTTCACGACATTAACCGCTAGATCACAGGGACTAAGAAAAACTATTCTCCATTCCGCGAGACAAGATAAAGGGATTGACGGATTCACTATAATAGTTTATTAACTACAAATAGCATTATAAAATATTACAAACTTATGGTCAAAATGTAGAATTTTGGTAAGTCACGCAGATCAAAATAGTCGAAATTCACTAAGTCGTATACAAAATATTACGTACAATAAATATATAAGGTAAAAGCACCAGTAGTGGACAGTGTACCAGTAATGGATACTTGAAGGGAAATTTCGTAAAATAAGATTTTCTTAAGGGCGGGAATTATTTCACCTACGCAGGAAAATTTAATATAATATGTTCTGAGGCCACTGAATATTATTCACTCGTCATTGATTTCATCTGGTATTTCTGACATGATGATGAAGTTAGTTCAACGGTTACATCTACTCTTCCATGCATTCTGTTAAGTAAGTGATTAAGGCGAGAGATTTCGTTTTTTATTCACGAAATTATAATAACGAATTCTTTTGTTGTTCTGCACTATTATCTATTACGAAATGACTTTGTTTCAGGCATATAAATGGCCAAAACAACTATAACTTAGATCTGTTTTGCTAAGCAGAGGATGTCCATCACCAGTAAGGTAACGTTTTTTTTTTTTTGAACACTCACTATTCATTACAGAGTTGAAATAAAAATCCTTGATTTATTGAGATGTTATTAACGTCCTAAATGAGCTTGTGAGCTTCTAAGGACGAGACTTACAGTTTTTGGTAAAGTGAGTTCCGAACCACTCCTATTAATGGCCCTCAGCGGAAATTGAACTAATGACCACGCGCGCAAAAGGTGAGCGTGCTAAACTCTCGGGTCTCAGTTAATTCGAGGTCGAAACCGTAATTCTGTTAGTTGTTTTATTTCAACTTGAGAATTATTATTATTATTTACTCTTCATGACCATACGTTTACCAGGAAATTTTTGGTCTCATTTTGTCCAAAGATGGACGCTGGGATGCCCATTAATTAAATTATTTGTTGTATTGTTTTAGACACTATTCATTACAACTTAGAATTTTTATTTTTGTGGCCACAAGGAATTTATGGTTCAGGCCGCAATAGGGTAGGGGAAAGGAAACGGGAAGGAGTCGGACAGGTCTAAATTAAATGTACCATCAGGACATTTTTTTCTGGTATAACTGAGAAAACCCCTGTTTAAACATCAGCAAGGATGGTCGACCACTGGTCTCGAACCCAGGACCTTCGGAAAGATCACTCAAGTAGAGTTCCATGAAACAATCAGATAATCGAAGAACAGCATTTAACATATAATCTTGTTTGGTACTCATACTCGCAACATCAGCAGTGATTAATTAAATTATTTTGAGTTGAACAGTATGTCCATAACTGGAACATCCAGCTTTTCCCGTGTTCATAACTGGTACAAAAGCAAAGTTAGACAAAAAAAGTTATTTGCTCTCAAATAATGTATGTTAATGAAAGTAATGGGTAGAAGTCACTACAAGAAATCATGGAACGTGTAACATTCTCATTTGGTCAATACATTTGAACTGTAATTGAGTTAAAAATTATAACGGGGTAGTGAAAAGTGAAAAAGTGTCCATTACTGGTGCGTTCCTGCTTTCAAACAAGAGAAAAGAGGTAGAGATAGACCTCTTCCCAACAAACGTGGTGTGAGAATTTCTTCAACCCGAGACGTTTACGGGTCAAAAAACGATAAACACTCCAACTTGGGAGTTCATTACAACATTCCCGAAAATTCTTAAGAAAAAGCATAAAGGAGGTGTGGTATCTCTCAGGAGGGAAATAATGTTAAGCAATGTTCAACCAACAATGACACTCAAGGTGTAAAACCGGAAATAGCCGTCATAAAAAACCAACTCTTTTTATTTGTTTCGTTATAAACACGGACCTCAATGAACTTATTTTAGTAAATTATCAGAACATCATTAGAAAAATAAACTTTAAAAAAATATATATAATGAAACTGGTTTCCTCACATGTCCAACAAGCAATATACATATGCCTTCTTCCTACACATATACATTCCAAATCATACATTTCTTTAGTATATTTATGACCTGAGAATTAAATAACCAATTTTCACAGCTATTGTGTCTGGTGAAGTTTGGAAGAATCACGCATACATTTTATCAAGTTATATAAATATACATAGGTGTATAAGGCAAAAAAAAGTAGTTTTAAAAATTAATATGTTTATTACAGAAAAAAACAAAGATGTGTCTATAAAGTTAAAAACACAGCGGCATTTTTTAAGGGCTACTGAAAATTGAAGCCCAAGTCCGGCGCGACCTCACACATAGCAATTTCAGAAACTCAAGCAAGTGTGTGATGATAATGGCAACTTGCTGTTTTTTCCGTCGGTATAAAGCAATTTAACAACCCCATAACACAATTGGCAGGAGACTGTGCGTGCACATATAATAATATTCTTCTCCGCACTCCTAAGAACTCAAGTCTTTTTTCTCTGTTGTATTTTTTTCAAACCTTCGTTTGTTGTTTTTTTAGTTCTTTTCTGTTTGTTTCCCGAAAGGAAGTTAGGAAACAACACGCAAAGATTTTTAAAAAAATGGTGGCACCTTTAAAAGAAAGAAATACTGGGAAAAGGAAGAATAAAGCGCCAACCTGTTGCATGCGTTTATATTATATTCTCTTAGACACATCGTTCACAGTATATTTCTAATAAGCAGGAATAAATATTGTGTTTAGCACAAAATTAAATGTTTGTTTATTTTATATAAGTATAGGATACACCTTATAATATGTATAATGCAATGTTGAGTTTGTTTATTTAAGAGTGTTATCAGTGTTGCCAGATACATGGAGAAAAATATTGTGTAAAGAAGTTTTCTCAGAGTATTAAAACAGAAACGCTCTGCTCTCCCTTAATCATGACACTGATGGTAATTGCAAGCCCCACAATTTTTTTATTAATGGAATTTAAAATAATACATGTAAACATACAATAAACCGGAGAAGATACACAGAAACGGACCAATTATAATAGAAATGCTCGTATTTGTACTTTTCCTCCGTAATACAAAATGAAAAAAAAAAAAAACCTTTCGGCAGACAGAGGTAGATCTCGAAGTTTTTTATTAATTTCAAAGATTCAATCAATTCTCGCCTTGTATGAGCGCTATCGAGAAACTATTTATTGATTTGTAGATTATTCATCAAGAGCTTTTCAACGATACCCCACAAGACGCGGTTTTAAAATTTTTCAATTTCCACCCCCACCCCCACAACCCCTGAATCGTTGGTGTCACCGTAAACTTCATATGAAGTACTATATGCAGACAAAGTTTTCCTGTAAACTCCATAGGGGCTGATATATATATATATTTCAAAATTTCAACCCCCTCCTCGACCCCCTTGGGCCGATTTTGCTCATTAACGAACTTAGCAATAACATAATAAAATTTGTTTCAAATATCTTCAAAATTATGGCCTCTAGCGTGTAACTATATATATATACTCGCTTTGCTTCGCTGAGGGCGCTGCCCCCAGACCCCCGTGGGAGCTGCGCACCCAACATGGGGGGCTGGGAGGGCTGCGCCCCCTTTATCGTAATCAGACACTCTCTGGCGGACTGCGACTTCATGGTACAAATATACCACCCACCGGGGGGTTTCACCATTTTTGTTACCTACTTGTCATGGTACACCTTCATACCAAATTTTGTTTGTCTAGCCTTAGTGGTTTAGAAAATGGGTTTGGGGCGGCCATTTTGGATTAAAGATGGCGACTTTCTTAACGTTTTATTATATTGTCGTGACTTAATCGTGAAGGCACACCTTCAAATAAAATTTCATTTCTCTAATTTAAACGGTGTCGAAAGTTAGTTTTGGGCGGCCATTTTGGTTCCAAGATGGCATCCTTGGATACTTCTTGTAACATTTTCGTAATCTACTAATGATGTTGTACCTTCACACCAAATTTCATTTCAGTAGTCCCAGCCGTTTAGGCTGTATATTATATACAACAATGGGTTCGGCGGCCATTTTGGATCCAAGATGGCGACGTTTTCAACATTTTTCAATATTTTCTCAACCTATTAGTCACCATGTACCTTCATACCAACTTTCGTATCTCTAGCTCAAACGGTGTGGAAAAGTCAAACAAATATATGTTTGAAATGTCTATTAGTCGGAGTACACTTACAAGTTAGAACATAACCGGTGGGTAGACCTATACTTTGTAGACAAACAGCCCAATATAGTAATACCGAACCATTTGGCATAGATAGAAAGAATTAACAATGCAATATGTTGTGCTTACCACGGATATTATTTCGGTATTATCAGCTTGTGGAACTTTCGGAATTACAAATAAATAAATAAAATCCATTGGTTATTTTATTGAGTGTTAGTGTGCAATAGATACTTTTTTTTTGCAACAATAATTCAAAGACGTAAATGGATATATTTCGAACAATATTAATGCAATAAGACAAAATCAATAACATTAAATCAAGAGAGAAGGTCAGTTAAAAAAATATGTCAAGAAAATAAGGAAGTTTTACTACCACTTGTTCAAATGATAAATTTACACGTATGTACAAAAACTGTTGGTTTGAAATATTGATCTGTTTCAGACAATACGTGTTCTATGGTCCCCAGGCGGCACTAGACAAATTATTTGATTCACACACTAGCCACGGGAAAAAGTAATAATACCATACACAAGGTAGAATTTTTTAACCATCTGTCTGCGTTCTCAGCTTCACTTTTACTTAGATTGCTCAAAAATATTATGATTATTTTGTAATTATTATCACTGTTATAACATCATTCAATACTGCAATGAAATTCTATCGACAAAATATGGATTTGGAAAATATATATATATATATTTTATTATCATTCTACAGTATCTCCGATAGGATGAAAGAAGTGAACCTAAATATTTTATAAGGCATGATCGTAGTATTTAGTTTGTAGTAGTGAGGCGGAAAGAATATACGTTAGAATGACATATCTTTGATTTAAGCGGCCAAGAAAACTTAATTTCAATGAAATGTTGCTGTCATACGATACGCAAACTTTTATGCAGCACGTTCTGAAAATATTTTGCAATCTAGCAACACTACTGGAATTGGAATTAAAAAAGGGAAGGAAGTATGAAGAGCTCGCGAGAGAAAAGACGATGTGAAACGTAGACAAAAGATGTTTGTTTAAGATGTTCTAACAAGATTAGTTCGGAAAGTGTAATAATAAAGGTTGTCGGAGAGGAAGAAGAAGGAAAAAAAGGGGGGAATAATGATGGGCACAACAACATATCTACACTGCTTGTCATAAATTAAGGAACACAGAGAAAAAAGTTGTACAAAGCAAAACAAATGACGAATGCATTCCGATGGCATTTGGCACAGCAGTTGCCATAGTGCTGCTCCACCGTACCAGTTACCGTAGTAGGTCCTGTGCATGGTGAGCGCTTCCACCAGATTGGTTGCTTGTGAATGCATAGGAAACGTTGCTGACTCGAAAGCGTCGAATATGGCAACAAGAAAACATCTGACTGATGAGTTGCGATGGCATGTCATCATCGGGAGATTAGAAGAAGGCAAAGGCAGGCCGACATGGTTAGATGGCTCAATGCTCGTCTTTCGGTGGTCAGCAGGTTATACAACATTACAACACGTTCCAATGAAAAAACCGACAGTATATAGCATCGGCCATTGACGACCGATATATCCACTTGTTTGGTCGAAGAAACATGTTTGCCTAGTCATCGCCGACTACGATCTCTTGTGCATTTTATGCAAATGCAATTGACAGAAATAATATTAAGGAAGTAGGTGAATTTTTCAACGGATGTACCAGTTCAACTAATTTGGATGAAAGTAGAAACTCAATGTATCTAAAAGCTGTTGCTAAAATTTTATTAAAGTCAAAGTCAATATGGCATCTTCCTCCAACGTCAAGTGCAGCTGAACAACACTGCTTTCGGACTTTCTACCAGATTCAAAAATAGCTTGGATTTGACAACATAATCGCAACTGAATGGGGTTGGAGATGGGTTTTAGCTAGACACTTGTCTCCATGGTAGTAGTCGATGGAGAGAAAATTAGCTTTATACAATTTTTTTCCTCTATCGACTGTTTTACGGAACAGACTGACTGGACTATATATATGGTAGCATATCTCTTAGCAGGTACACGAAACTGTATGTGCTTCCGCCTGGAAGCATGACAGGCTCAGCGATGTAGGTATCACATTATGACCTAACGCGCATGAAAGAAAGGTGTGGGGTTCCGTTTGCAAGACGGTAACACGGAACACGCCTAGTACAGCGGGACTAGGAGGAGAACCGTGGCCTGCAAGATCCCCGGACTTCAGGATAAAGAACCATAGAGTACAGGGCCATGGAAACAAGATTTACAGAACAAAGAGAAGATAGTTTGATACATAATTGTTTTCAGCTTTCCTCGCTTTCTTAAATTGTCAACAACATGATACTACCTATTTGGTTCTTTCTCTTAGTGACGTATCATGTAGATCTATGATCATTATATGATTTTCAAATATTTTTTTTCTTTTATAGCATTTTATTGATTCTTGACCTGAACCGTTCACAAGAAATCAGATAAAATGTTAATTTTCGAATAATGCAAATCTTTAATTACATTAAGTCCTTAGACATACTAAAAACTTACTCAACATAAACATTACTCTTATATTGTTAGATTTGTTTTTTATTTAAAAAAGATAAAGAAAGTGCGCTATAGAATTAGTAAATTTGAAAGAGAAGTTTTTGCCCATTCATGCGTCAACTTAGGAGCTTTGCAGCTCACATTGGTCTCATTCTGGCACTATCTGTTTTCATGTTCGCGACTAAGGTCTGACCTCGTTAATTGTTATTTCCTAAATATCACAATCATTCAGTCGTTTATTTATGTAAATTTTATCTCATCTTTCTTTACGATATAACTGGCATATCATGGACTCCTGTTTAGTAAATCAGTTAGCGCTCTTTTTTTCTTTTGATTCGAAGGATCAGGGGTTCGATACACATTGGGGGAAGGGGGGTCCCGATTTCGTTGGTTGTTCAGCATCGTGATAACTTAAAAGTAGCAGGTCAGCTTGAAAGTCAAATAAAGCGATGACAGCTTATATGAACTGACCAGCTAAGATGATTAGTTCATTTCTAGTTGTACAAACCATTGCCTCTCTTTTTCTTTCTTCCCCCCCCAAAAAAGAGAGAAAAACTATTCGTCAAAACTGGATTAACAAATCTATGACAAAGTATTATCTCAACATACGCTTTGTGACAAAGAAAACTAAACTCATCAATCAGCAAATATTGAAGATTCATCTCAGAACGTTTCGCCGCTAGAAATCAAAACGCATTAGTACAAATCTCCGTGGTTTAGTGGTTACGGATGCAGAAATTATATGGAGTTTCGAGTCCTGCTGCCGTGTATCTTGACTGAAGTTTTCCAAGGTCTTTCGGAGCCTTACCAGAAGAATGACAGGATCTTACATAGCCAAAGATTCTGGCTACTACCATCCTATTATTGCTTCCGGAAGTCATCACCGACGAGCGTTATGCCTCAAATTGCGACAGGTTAAAGCCATAATAGCTTATTCAGCCCACAAGAATGCTCGCTACGGAAGGAGGACGTGCATGAGATTTCCCAATTACACTTTATTGTGCCAATAAGAAATTCTGTTACAAACTGTGACTTCAGGGGCTTTGTGCGAAAACAACTTGATCACAGAAATTTTCTCGCTGACTTTTGCACTATTAGACGAAAGGAGAAGGGGAACAGAAAAGAAAGATATTTTACAATGCAAACAAAAGTTCTTTCCACAAATACAAAGAAGAAGAAAACAGGATTAAATTTTGGTTTCCAGCTATATAACAAGAAATCTTTTCTTATTCTTATGGAGCCAAAGCGTGAACAATTTAACAACGCGGGATAATGGCTTCTTCCATGACCATCACGCTATGCACCCGGTTATTTGAACAATTTACTCAAACCACCCACCCAACTCTCCCTCCTTCCTTTATGTCCTTTTGCTGCTCCCGAGATTGCTACAACAGCTACAGGGGGTTAACTAACAAGGTGCAAGGTAAAAAGAGGAGCTATAAAATGTTAGGGGAAAAAGAAATCTCCTACTATTTTCGAGGGGTTTAAAACTCTCTAATTGGCTACTTTCAAGCTTGGATTAAACAAACTGTTAGCTTTAGGCTGCATTTTGGGTACAAGTTTATTTTCTGAAGGCGTGTTATAGACTTTTTCTTTCCTTACTTTACTCCATTTTCAAACAGAATGACAACCATGGAAAGATATTTTACACTAAAAGAAAGAGACCAAAAAACCGGGATAGAAGAACGTTAATAATCTGCTAATGTTTACCGAAGGCAACTTTCACAAATAAGGTGTTATTTACAGACTGCTCTGCTGAAAGGGGACGGATTCTATTCGGAAGGGGAGACGAGAGAGAAGTTACTTTTCTCAAGATAAAAAAAAAATGTGTTTGCAAAATACCTCACGCTATGCCCCAAAACGTATTTAGGAAGCAATTATACAGTTTTCCTTCTTGTTTTAAGAGAAGGGAAAAACAATAGAATTATCCCAAAAGAGGTTGTTTAATCAAAGAGTATTGGCCTCTCTAAGGGAGTTTACTTACTTTTAAAATTTAATGGAGAGTTATTTATTGAGGTCTCCTAAGGAATCTTTGTTTATTTAGTACATGGAAGGGAGCTTTCCTTCTTAGGTCTTGTAAGTGATTCTTATCGATGCCTCGTAAAGGAGTCTTGCTTACTAAGGTCTCGTAAGGGAATTTCCGTATTTAGTGCTTCGAAGGAATCTTTTTTTTTTTTAAGGTCTTGTAAGGGAGCTTTACTTATTGACGTCTCGTAAAGGGGTCTTGTGAGGAAGTTTTACTTATTAAGGACTTAAAGGTTTACTTATTGAGGTTTCGTAAGGAAGCTTTACTTACTAAGTCCTCATGAGGGAGCTAACCGAGCCGCCGTAGCTTAGTGGTAGAGGGTTGGTTTAGCATTCGAGAGGTCGTGGGTTCGATCCCAGCGGCCGACCATCCTGACTGAAACCTTTCCCGGATTTTTTCCTTAGTCACACCAGGCAAATGCCGGGATGGCACCTTCAACATAGGCCCTGGCGGACACCTTCCCAAATCCTTCCCCCCTCCCCTATCCCGGCCTGAGCCTTAGATGCCTAAAGGCCATAAATAAAATAAATTAAATCCATAAGGGAGCTTCGCTCGTTTATTATTGAACTCTTATAGTGTTGAGGTCACGCACGGTAAATGAGTTCTTGTAAGCAAGCTTTACTTCTTGAGACCTCATAAGGGAGCTTTATTTATTGGCATCTCATAAAAGAACTTACTTATAGAGGCCTCGTAAGGGCGTTTTTCACCTCATGAGTCCTAATAAAGGAGCTTTACTTATTGAGGCCTGTAAAGGAGCTTAACATATTAAGGTCTTGTAACCGAGCTTTACTTATTGAGAACTCATAGGGGAGCTTTACTTATTGACACTTAAGGGAACTTTACTTATTAAGACCTTTTACGGGAGTTTTACTTCATGAGGCCTAATCAAGAAGCTTTACTTATTGAGGTTAATCGCCCTCGTATCTCTGAACTTATGCCATTTCGCACCACTTCATTTTTGGCTATATTCTGAGCACTAAATGCATATCAAATTTGGCCAAATCAGTTAATAGTTTATTGATAGTTATTCGCGGACATGTGAGATATTTTGTTAGTAAGGATGGGTCGAAATACGGTTCTTTGCCTTTCACAATCAGCCACTATATTAAATGAATAATAAGCAGTAGCAACAAAGTTATTCATATCTTTATGATCTGCTGTTCTAGATAGTGTACTTGAACACGCCTAAGTTTAAATGAACATTGAAGATATTAAACCTCTATGCACTTCGTAGTCAACTACACATAAAAGGAATATGTAAAACATGGATGTTCTTATTTGGGTCTGCAATATGGAGTGTTTGAAATTAGTACGCACGCTGAAACAATGAAATATAAACGCGAACATTACGTTTCTTTATACTGTTAAGTGAAACAGAGAGTCAGAGAAAATTTACAAGTTCACAAATACGGCAAAAGGGCGCGGCACCATGTTTCAGACAAAGAATTTAACTTACTGTGTGCAGGTACAATGTGTTCTCATTACAATTTTTGGCTTCCACTTATTGTTACGTGCAAGCTTACATACAAGAAGTTGTTACAGTCATTTTTTTTGTCTTCTGGTCATTGCCCACTATTACCTAAGTATAACTCACGAATTGTGTAAGAGATGTAATGGAATAAAGGGGATGGGGTCATGCCAGTGTGCCAGATTTACATGCACATATATATCCACATATCCATTGATGTTCAAGTAAATGTGCTGTCAATGTGGATAACACGCATGTGACAGTCCTAGCTTGAAAAGGTACGACTATTGGTTCTAGATTATCTGAATAAGAAGGTTGACAGTAACGTATGTGTAGGTAGAATTTACTTCAAGAAAGTTTTGAGAGTAAAAGAGGAATTGAGACAAATTCTAGAAGACTTCAGCATCCACGTTCTAGTCAGTAATCCTGCCAGATCCACTGTGGGGGGCGGTGTCACCCCCAAATTTTCGAGCGCATCCCCCTCAACTTGAAAAATACGGTAAAAATCGACAGAAACATTGTAAAACTCCACTTACACCCACCCAATTTTGTCTTTTACACCCCACCAAACTGAAAATCCTGACGAATATATCTAATGTCAATACCAAAAATATTTCAATTTTAAATGTCTCCATTCGGTATGTAACGATACAAGATTCATTAACTATTTTCCGAATTTATTTTGTTACTTTGAACTTACTACTTTCACTAACTGACTAACGGGCACTACTTTCCTTCCTGGAGCCCGTACAACGATACGAAAACAAACAATCTAAAAAGATGTAATGTGTTGGATTACTACATGAAAGCAACTCACAAAGAAACCTGTCCTTCCCATCTGTCAAATCTTAGAAAATATATACAAATCTTCTTGGAAGGAAAAAGGTTAACCTTTCTTTACATATTCACATCTCAACTTAACTTGAACAACACATGGCATCTATTTTTTTTTTTTAACAGGTCAAGATATGTACGAGACGTTACACCTCTCCAGCTCCTCCTTTCCTTCCGTCTTTTCTACGAACTTGT
Source organism: Lepisma saccharinum (assembly GCA_022664845.1). NCBI lineage: Eukaryota > Metazoa > Arthropoda > Insecta > Zygentoma > Lepismatidae > Lepisma > Lepisma saccharinum. The sequence continues at coordinate 19,945 of JAGDQP010005368.1, forward strand.
GGCAAAGGAGTTTTTCTAACTTTATGAGGTATTAAATTTAGATTTACGAGGTAACGTCTGCAAGCAAAGGCACTTCTCACACAAACACTACATACACAAACTTATATACATACTACAGACAGTCCAGTCAGTGAGTAGTACCTTTAAAAATCTAAATAAAAAAAACCCAACCTCTAAGAAACATAAAGAAGAGGTCTTTCTCACTCCCTCTGTCTTTGCCTACTTCAAAAAGGGATTAAGAAGACGTCAAATTTTATAACGATATAACAATGTCGGTGTTTTCAATGTGGTTGTCTCCACCTTTTCTTATATACTATATTTAAACTTGTTTTTTCTTTGTCCCCCATCTTCCCCTATATAATAAACTAGTTTACGAAAATGTTTACAAATTGTAAGTATCTATACAATACTTTTCCGGATATTTAGTGTTAGATGATGCAACACAAAGGTGCTAATAACTTGCAACCACGTGAAAGTACTTTGAGCGGAATCAGATTGTGAAACTCCTTAACAATTTACATTCACAGACTTTTACAGGATGCATAGAAAACAGTTACAAATCTCAGGGTAGAAGGCTCTTATCAAACTGAGAAAAAAGTTGAGTAAATATGGGACAAGAAGCGCTTCGTGAATTAAGTTGCAATTATTTACTGTCTTTATGTATATATGGTTCAGGCCTAGATAGGGTAGGGGGGAAGGAGTCTGCCAGGATCTACGTAAAAGGTAACATTCCGGCAATTGTATGGTATGACTGAGGGGAGGGGGAAGAAAAATTTAGTCAAGATTGTCAGCCGCTGGGATGGTACCTTGAATTTACGTCCTGGACGTCTACTTTCTCCTACCCTGGCCTGACTCATACATGTCTAAAGGCTATCATTAAATTAAATTGAATTTCGACGTGGCAATTCATCGTTATGACAAATTTAAGCGCTCCCCCAACATTTTCTGCGGTTTAGTGGCAAAACCTTAGATTTTCTTTAATAACAATGCGGGCCAAGTTATAGATCATTTGAAAGATGCTTTTATTCTGTTTACAACAATGATTCTATTTCTCAGTTTCAATAATTAACTTATACAAAATTACATTTGAAACTGTTACATTATTTAGACCGAAAATGCGCAAGCAAGACACTAATTTACCCTATTACACGTCATATAATTAGATAAGGCAGCACGCCTAAATTAATCACACGGATCCTCCCGCCCTTTTTCCCTTTATGGCATGGGATGCAGCGAATTCATAACGTTTGAAGATGTATCGGTTATGAAATAGAAGTGTGAACAATTGTCCTTGCCCCACCCTGTATAGCCTTCCTATTAAAATAAGAGAAAATGAAAAAGCATGCAAAAAACAACTGCTAAGGTAGTATTTAGAAATTATTTTACGAGTGGGTCTAGAGTTTTCTTTTGGAGGGGTCCATATCGATTTCGGCATTAAATATACATAAATAATAGTCTAAAATTATTCTGCTTTTAGATTCAAATTCGTATTTTTAGGGTTTGGAACCCTAAATCTCATTAACAACTGGTAAGAAACTGTCTTATTTAGTGTGATAAATCGTTACATGCAGCTCCTATTACATTAAGTAGACTTACAAAAACATGACAACGCTGGATCTTCGCAGTGCACGTGTTGTTTGTTATGACGCGATGATTGATGTTCCGATTAAGGTAGAGATACTTCGTCTACTATACATACTTTTTACTTCCTGGTAGCTAACAAAGTAGGTGAAACAATCAGTGTTGGTAACTCAGGAGCAATTTCTCAATAGTTTTTTAGTTGGTAACAACCAAAAAAGATGTATATTATGTGAATTTAGGGCGGGCCCGACTACAACTTTTTAAAAGTATACATTGTATAAAATTACCACTCGGGAAGGTTGTAGCCGTATCAGATTAAACAAAGGCATGATAAATCAAGGTCTCTGAACCGAAATCTGAAGTCAGTTTCTGTTTTGGATCAGACGCTAGCCGGTGTTACAGACGGAAAACTTAAATTAAATCTGGATCAAAATATTTTATTTTTTTTCAGAGGGAGAGAAATTTGTTAATTGTTGAAAGTAAGATCGCTACTTTGTACCAGAACAGGAAAAGGGTCACTGTTGGTGGTGGCGCGAACGACCCGAATTACACGGTGACCCGTTTCAACTCTGCCTTATACATCTGCTCAAGCTGAGTGATCCCCAAATTTACTTGGGGGCAGAGCCAAATTAAGATTAGCTCTAAGGGGCTGTAGCCCAGGACCTTTCACTGGTTCAAGGGCCCTGCCAAAAAGGTAAATCAGTAACCTATGTAATGGGCACAGGGTAGCAGGGGCCCTAACAGAGTCAATAGCGCAGGGCCCCAAAATAGCTTAATCCAGCACTTTTACTGTACACAGTGCTGGATACTCTATTTCCGGGTTCTGGGCTATTGACTCCCACCCTAATGTATGTACTATGTTAGGAAGTCTATTACATATTCCCTGTAGTCTTACCCTTATAAGGGTAACTGATTAATCTTTGGCAGGGCTTCTGAACGTGCGGGGTCCTGGGCTTCAACTCCTTTAGACCCACCTCCTTTGTGCATTATTTTTGTTTGTAAAGTAAAAGCCAAGTTTTAATTTTTAACATCGAATATTTTGTATGTTAAACCATATCGTAGTCGCTACAATGTTACCATATTTTCACAATATTGGTAAAGTAAGATTTAAGTCTGTCTTTTTTTTTCTTTTCAATGTACTGAAAACAAGATGATAGACTCTAAAGTGTGGGAAAGAAAATGTCATACAATCTCTTGATTATTTTCACTTAAAACAAAGTACAAGTCTTAGCGGTCGTTCATACATAAGATTCGGCATCCATTCACTCAGCAAATCGCGAACGTGTTAGAGCAACTGAAGGTCAACGGTAAAAGCATAGACCGACTTTTAATACACTATGTACATGCAATAAACAAGCTGTAAACATGAAAGAAAATACTGGTCAACGGAACAATCTTGCCAAAGTTGCACTCAATCAAGTTAGCAAACATTCTTCTTCTTCTTCTTTTGCTCTTTACCGATCCACTCCCATCTGGACCAACGCGAAAAAAAAAAGAAACGAAAAGAAAAAAAGAAATCAAGATGGTCTCTGAGGATATTATGTCAAGGCCGCCGCCTCTTTATGCATTGTATTATAACGTTAGTACTAAAAAATAGTCTCAGTGAGGCGACGTGAACAACAACAAAGAGATGCTAACTAACCCAATAACCTTTCCACGAGTAATCCTAATGTCTTTTTTTTTTCATTTTCTTTTTCCTGAGCAAAACAGTTTGTCTCTATGGAAGCTGAATATCTGTTTGTGTGTGTGAGAGAGAGAAAGAGAGAGAGAGAGAGAGAGAGAGAGAGAGAGAGAGAGAGAGAGAGA
>JAGDQP010005368.1:23341-78775 GCA_022664845.1 Lepisma saccharinum
AGAGAGAGAGAGAGAGAGAGAGAGAGAGAGAGAGAGAGAGAGAGAGAAAGAGTACTTACTACTAGTAATACATCAAATCAACAGACAAGTTGGCGGCACACTTTATATTTTCCAGGTGGACTTCCGCTGAACGCCGTTCGGAGGCGTGTTTCTTTCTTTCTTTCTTTCTTTTTTTTTTTTTTACAAAATACAAAATACTTCACAGGTGTCCTTACAACCAACGATTAGAGCTAATGATTAATATTGCATAAAAGAATTTTTCACTTTTTTCTGTTGGGTATGTTTTACCTCCCCCCTGCCCCCGCCCTATTCGTTTTGCAAAATCATTTATCAAAAAGGAAAAATGTAACCAAATCGCCATGATGAAATTTGCTGACTTCATGGTTACTTTGAAAATTTATTCGAATTAGTGAACTAAAAGATTTAGGAAAGGTGTTTCCGTAGGCGTATTCCCATCTGTACTTATAAATTATAATGCTCTAAGTCTGTTTGAGTATCTGTATACTGAGCGGCCGAAGTTCAGTTTAGTAGAATAGCTGTGCATTCGAAAGGTTCCGAGTTCAAATCAGCGGCCGGGTATCCTGATAGAAATTCTTCCTGGCTGTTTTCTCAGTCATACCAAATTCATCTTCAAACTAGGTCCTGTACTTTTGGCCGACTTTCTTCCGGCATCCTCTCTCCTACCATATTCTGGCCTAAGCCAAAAATGCCTAAAGATCATTTACTTTTGTGTTTTTATATCCGATAGACATCTCCATAACGTTGCACCAAACTTAGTATTTTTTTTTTCATTTGATCAGAGGCTTGTCTGGTCTCAAAATTTCGGCACGGAAAGAGGTACTTTGACTTCCCCCAAAAAACATAGTCAAGGTATGCTCCCGGCATTCGCTTCGTTAACTGAGAGAAGCTGAAAAGCTCAGTCAGAATTTCCAAACCATGTGTCTACCAATTGCTGATCCAAAGTCAGCTAGCTACGTTGCCGCCTTGACCACTGTGGACAGATCATAAATTATACGGAAGGATTTGATAGTTGCTGCACATAAGGACATTCAATAAAGACCAGGCAGGATGATAGGCATAAAATTCAAAACCCAGTCTTCGATTTTTTTTTAAAAAAAGTGAAGTTCGGTTTTTGTTCAAAATTCGTTTTTAGATTCTCCTTTTTTTTTCAAAACCAAATTTCTGTTGTAGTATAGGCCTACTCTTTTTCTTTCTTGAACTTTGACTTTGAACTGAAATCTTTCTTAAACACTTTTCTCTTCCAACATATTTTTCTGTTTTATATTTTTTGACTTGGCTTTGCATAGAGGCTCTGGTAAGCAGCTAACCATTCTTACATAGTTTCATAGGGTTTTCCCCTCGGTCACACCAGACATTGCACTCAGGCCCTGGTCTATCCCTTCTTCATCCTTTCCACTACCGTATCCCAGCGTAAAAAAAAAAATCAATTAGTAAAACGGGAACCGGGTTTTGAGAAAGAGACCCTAAACCGAGATTTGAAAAAGATATTCAGTGAAAAACTGGATTTTGGGGAAGAAAAAGAAAACGAATCTCGATTTTTTATAAGGTATAAATAAATAAATAAATAAAGCATTTCTAGCTTTTAAAAAATAATCAGTTTTTATCCATTCCCGAATACTGATTGAGGCACATCAGACAATAAATAAAATATTCGGCAAGTCGTGGTATTGTAACATCCCATCATTTTCCGAATTGCTACGTGGCATAGTACAAAATATAACAGTTCCAAAATATTTTTTCCATTGTCTACATCGAAGCCCCTCCTGGGTGGACTGAAGGAAAAGTAAATAGCTTTGAGGAGACAAGAAAATGAGTCCATGATCGCTATATTGCAATTAAAAAAAAAATCACTATTATGAACATAACTGAACTTCTATAGCCCTGCTTGGGAGAGGCCGCGTCAGTGATAAAAATTATCAGATGATGGTCTATGATGCATCCCGGACTCTTGCTCGGGTACAAATGCAAAAGTGGTTCGGATTCCACCGTCCTTATATGCTTCATTAGGATGTACCAAAATGCATTAATAATTTATGTGACATTATGAGAAAACCCCGTAATAACTTTGGGTCTCCTCCAGCACCGAAAGAAGCATTTCTGCTTACAAAGATGATTATAAGATTATACATAAAAAGAAGCTTGGTCATGTGAGTCTACTCACTTTACTAGACTTGTTCTGATCAATGACACGTCTTACCCAAAGTTAAAAAAAAAAAAATAGAAAACAGGAGCCAAATACTTTTATTTTGTAATAACACAGTTACACATTTCTGAAAGAAGCAGTGACTCGCCATCTTACAACAACTTTTGAAACATCTTCCCTGATTACCTTAATTTTCTGGACTTTTCCTTTCCACTCAATAGAAGCAATATTTCACAACACAAGCTATGTACAGGGGAATACGTTTTACCCAATGACAAGAGAACATTTTATGTTGAACTAGTCTAAATAATATAAAACCATTAGAAATAATACAAAGTTATCAGATCAGAACAGTTTATATTTTCTTTTATGTTTATAATCAGCAAATGATGCCGATGGACGTATGAAATAATGTTTATTGACTACAGATGGCAGTGCTATATAAAATATGAAATAACGACAAATATTCCCCCCAAAATTGCTACATCTTTACCACACTAACAAAATATTTGCAAACTTTAACGCTGTTCTACGATTCTACATCATCATCTTGCTATGCTTTTACTGAGGTTGTTATTAGGAACGACAGTTCGTATGTTACAGTGCTTCTTTTAAATACGGTAATTTATAGCACATACAAAGTAGGTTACATTGTTGTGAAATATCCCTGCACTAAAATGAGTAATTGTTTAGAATATCCCTGCATTAAAATAAGTAATTATTAAGTATCACCTTGTCTGTTATGGCTATATTTACTCTTTTTTTTTAATTATTATAGTTGCTCCAAATCTAGAGACGGACAAGCTTACTTGGGGCAAAAGGAGGAAAGTTTTCCACAAATAAAAATAATCCTATTCATTTGCAGAATAACAAAATTTATCTTATTACAATCCGAGGGCAAAAAAGTCAACATAAGCAACATTATATCAATAACAACAAAAAGTCATTATTCCTTGCTCAGCATATTCACGGCAATACCACTGAGTCTGTGCGTTTTGCGACCGTACCATTTGCGATCATACAGAATAGCGTGTGATTTGCGATGGAAATATAAATAAATAATCGTGCGTTTTGAGACCAATCTACTAACAATATAAGACTTGTTTTGTTGACTGCTTAAACAGTAAGCTTATCTTTCTATTCTACAACATCGCTTGCTCGCTTGGAACTCTAATGTAACCTAACATTACCAGAAATATACAACAAGGTTCTTACATATATTAAGAGAGAAAAAAGTATCAATCTAATTATTACATACTTATTTGTTAGATATGCCAACTAGCGGCACTAATAGAAAACAAGTAGGTCTACAAATAGTAAAAGTTCACAGTATAAACCTATAGGGCGGATTAACTCTTTAGAAATAATGGCGGCGGTAATAAAAACAAGTATAGATACTATTCAGGCAGGGCGTAAGCCATAGTGCTGTTACCACCCATAAAATTCATTTGATCTTATAAGTTTATAGTATAAACTTAGGACAGATTAACTCTTTAGGAATTAGGCGGCGATAACAGAAAACAAGTAGGTCTACAGATAATATAAGTTCATTGTATAAACTAGCGGATCCGATGACAACGTTCTGACGGGCGTACAGTCAAACAATCGTGAAATCTTTACACGGAAGAAGCTAAACAAAATAAAAGGACCTGCCAGTTTTAGAGTGAAGAAATTTAAAGCGCGGATCGACGTCCCTGAATTCAAATCTGAAATCAGTTTCTCTCTACCTGCTTTGGTTGAGATATAAGTTTGCATCACAGATAGACGAGCAAAATGAAACAAAAAAAGGATAAAGATCTTAGGAGGTGTGCTAAAAAGGTTCAATTAGGTACACTCCACCCTGATATGACACAATCGAGATTTCACTCGTCATAGTGATCAGGGTTTTTACCTCTAGCATGGAAAATGGACACGGTTTTGGATACTACTAACACAACCTAGCGGAGATCTTTCGAAGCATTTTCTCTGGACAGTACAGGCTACTTACTACAATAGAACAAGGGCGTAACTAGGCTGGGGCAACCAGGACAAAGCCCCAGGGCTCAGGGGGCCCCGTCGGCTCTGTCGTGAATATACAGAAAACGTAAATGGGAAAATATTGAACCCGTCAGAAAAAGTATTTTGAGGAAAAAGAAGAAATAAAATAAAATAAACCGTGGTCGTGATACGGTACTGGTGGTATATTACAAATAAGAATGGAGATATGTTACCTTCCCCCCACCTCCCTGCTCGATACGTGATGTCGGTGTTTTTCTATCAAGACTGTCCCGCGACACAATGGAGTAGTTGTGTTGCCCAATAATTGATGGCAAAGCGTTTTCTTATATTTCAAAGCACGGCGTTGGAAAAATTTTATTGTAAATAATTAACGTGAAACCGTTGTCGGCGGGATTGATAGCGCTTGTCGCCAATCTGATATCTGCTTATTGTGACTGTTCTTTGAAGACGCGGCTGAATGGAGGTGGAGTTGGGAATGCTTGTGAAGGAAGGAGTTTATGAAAACGTAGTTGTCGCTCTACGCACATGCCTAGTTTAGTTTGCCTCCAACCCTGCCAGTTTCAGTTGTGTTAAGTTAACGGGGTCTTCTACTTCTCTCAGAGCTAGAAAGTTTACTATTGGTGCTTATGGACAGAAAATTGATACAGAATATCTTCATTTTCTAAGGAACTGGATATCTTTAATAGAAAAGAAAAGTTTTGAAGCATTCTTCAGAAGTTTATGAACGGGTTGAAATACTTAGAACGTACATTTGTTACCTAGTTTTTCAGAAATAAATTATTAAAAAATAAATAAAATTATTTTGTTTTCTCTAAATTACAATATGACTAACTTTGCAACCAATTACGCTAGAAAGATCAACTTTTTTTTGTTTTATTCCTTGTGAACAAACGATTCTAATAATTTTAATTGCAAACATATCCGATACACCAATAAAAAAATAGTATTTTTATATAGTTATTCTAGTCCGCCTCTAAAAGGTTCGATGAGGGTAAGCCACGCCCCACTCTAGGCCTGGCAGTGGGAAGTTGGAGAAGCGAATGTCTGAATAACTATGTGTGTACCGCTTGAATGAAACAGGTTCTCGACCGGTTTCCTGGGGAAAATGGCTAATTCTGTAGAGTTTGTGTTCTTCCTCAATGATTCTATACTAAGAGGGTGGACGTGGTGAGTGGAGAAGTATTGCCTCCCCCTGCCTCTGCTGCCCCATTGAAGTTATTATTTTAGTATAATGCAATATATTGTTTCGACTTTCCTGATCGTGTATTGTCTCCACTCATTTTATACCTCTTCTGTATTTTTTGCTCTATTTATCACATAAAGCAGATTTGTGTAGTACTGAAACAAAAGCATTACTTACAGCTGTAAAATATAATTTCTAATCTTACAGCCAACTTGCGTTTGCTCCATATACTGTATCATAGTTCAGTAGTAGCTATTTATCCCAGAGCAATTATTAACAAGTATAATATTTACATTGCACTGTGAATACTAACGAGCAATCTTCTCAAACAGCTAATTCAATCATCATTCGGAAAAACGTTATAGTCTACTCCAGGGGGTCTCCAACCTTTTTTGGCAGCTGGACAAATTGACTAATCAGGAAGAGAGCGAGGGCCGCATTATAAAGGATCAACTCAATAGTAATATACAAATTTTCATTTAGTAATTATATTGCAAATTGTATTAGTAACAACAAATATAATACAAAATCGTGTGTACCCAAAGTAGCAAATTCTTGTTGGACCATTGAAAATCTGATTGTACGTTTTAACGTTAGATTAACGTTTTTCAGTACTGTTCGACCTACATACTATTTGGTCGTTGGCCGCTAGCCTTATCGTTAGCGATAACGTTGGCCCTAAAAGCGAAGTTCAACGTAGAGCAAACTACATGGTAATTCCAATGTACATGTGGACCAATGTTAGCCCAACTTATTTTTCAGTTGTATGCACTCAAAATAGTACCAAGTTATATACTGAGGAAATTTACTATTTTAGTAAACCGAATTATGCATATTTTTACAGTAGTTTTAGAAAAAAACTGGACCTTAATTACATTATGCCTTTATTCAATGACATGTTTTACTCTCTCGTCTTCATTTATAATCCGTTGTGATTTATTATTTAGTTACTACACTACGGAGCAACACTTTAATCCTAATAATACGTCAATTATGCACTTCATGAATTCACACAGGGTGACCTAAGACCCAACGCTAGATAATTTTATTCTCTGTACTTGCGCGCTGAATGAGTTAAAATAGAAGAGATTTTCTATTATCATTTCTACACAAACTAATATATAGTAAAATTCACTCAGAAAAATTATTACCCTAATTAAGGTTGCAGGTCCCGCAAAGAGTTGCTCGACTTCGTAATGCAGTCTTTCCCCTCCCGCCCCAAAGGACCTAAATATTAATTACATTTTTCCAACGCCTGTTTAATTTCTCTCCTAATAATACCCAGGACAAAATTATGGTAGATGATTTTTTTTTTTTGGAATTCGAAGACATAATTTACAATGTTTGTCTATCTGCCTATCAGGTAGCTATCAGAAGTAATTTAGATCAATCATTTTCTCTCCATAATTGTCTTGCAGGGAAGGAGTAGTGAAAGATTTTACTCAATTAAAAATAGTTGTACTTTCCATCCACTGAAGTCAAAGGTAGATTGTAATCTAACAATTCCTAGCCTAATTATCTAAAAAAAACTAAGTAATAGTTTTATTACAAATAAAACCAAAGCGCCACCGTATAAATTCGACTTATAACATATCCCTCCAAAAAACTTCAAAGTCATAGGAACAAATGGAGTTTACTAAGCGAATGCCGGGACCTGCCAGTTTTAGTCAAATTCATAGATTTTCCCACCGGTGTTCATGACTAATCCAACGGTGTATGGCTTATCTCTGTCGAACTTGTGGCTACTGAGATCTAGTAGGGTCACAAATGGATAATACGCGTACTAAGCGATTCGAAAGGACTTGCCAGTTCTAGTCACATTCATAGTTTTCCTCACCATTGCAGACCATGCCGAATCCAACGGTGTAAAAATCATCTCTGTCAGACTTGTAGTTACTTAAATTTAGGAGGGACACAAATGGAGAATACAAAGCGACTGGAAAGGACCTGCCAGTTTTAGGGTCAAAGTTATAGGTTATTCTATGGTTTCAGGCCTTGTGACATGCAATAGAACTTCTGTTTACATGCCTCCTCTACTCACAGTTTTTCCAAGAATAAAAATGCAGAACTTCTCTATAGATATATCTGTTGCGGCTGCAGCCGATATTAGGCACATTAATATAGATAAACACAGGTAGTAAGATGTTCGTTAGTGAGAGTAAAAGTAACATTAGGATATATTTTTTATATATAAATCAGATAAAGAGAGTTTTCATATAACTTTGAACTAAATTATTTTTTTTTTTCTTCAGGAAACCACACAATAAACCTTGCAACGCTTCCAAATATCACCCCATTTCAAATATGATGTTACTATCCTATTACAAAATTCTTATATCTCACCTTCACTATATAAAATTTTTCAGGTATGTGCTGTTTTCTAAAACAGCATGTTTACATTCGCGTCGGCACCTGTTGTAGAAGCTGAATAAAGAGGGGTTTGTGTAGTCCCCTCCCTTCTTTTTTCCCTCGGACTAAAAGCGAAGACAGGGGCGGGGCGCGGCTGGCTTACTCTCATCAAACCTTTGACAGGTGGACTGGAATAGCTATGTAAAAATACTATTTTTTTATTGGTGTATCAGATATGATTGCAATTAAAATTATTAGAATGGTTTCTTCACAAGGAATAAAACAAAAAAAAGTTGGTCTTTCTAGCGTAAGTGGTTGCAAAGTTAGACATATTGTAATTTGGAAAAAAAATAATAATTTTATTTATTTTTTAATAATTTATTTCTGAAAAACTAGGAGACAAATGTACGTTCTAAGTATTTCAACCCGTGCATAAACTTCTTATAATACTCCAAAACTTTTCTTTTCTATTAAAGATATCCAGTTCCTTAGAAAATGAAGATATTCGGTATCAATTTTCTGTCCATAAGCACCAATAGTAAACTTTCTAGCTCTGGCAGAAGTAGAAGACCGTCTTAAGAGGACTAAAGGACACGAAAATTATTTCACACGGTGAGTCAACTAAGTGGTACGGCAAAGCGTAGAAAGAAGAAAGAGAAGGAACAGGAGGTGAGGAAAAAATGAGGATTGATTCTTTTTTATGACTGCTTGAGAAAATACGACGCCTACGACGGGTGACTTCCCATTAGTTTCTGGTAAGTAAACTAATTATCGTTTTAATTGGGATAATTGATAGTTTATTTTTTTAAATTCAAAGTGGAAGTCAAAAGAACAAATAATGTTATTTCAGTGCAGTTCTAATTGTTAGTGCCATGAAACCGTTGTAAAACTTTTTTCTCTTCAAACAATATTTTAAATCAATTCTCAATTCTGTACGAAAGCAATAACTTATATTAAGGATGTGGCGTTATTGATATTTAATTTGTTTATTTGCAACAACACTATTATAAGCATGACAATGTTCATAGCATACCATCATAAACATAACAATGTTGACATTTATCAAAATATGTTTTCAACTTTTCCTCTTTTCGTTTCGTTCCTAAATAAACACATTTTATACTGCTTATTTAGGTATAGAAAAGAGTATGAACATGTAGTTAAAATAAAATATTTTCGGAATCAAATAGGGTTGAGGTATTATGTACAGATTAACCCTGGGAAGACCAAGGGGAAACTATAAAATGTCCACACTTTTGAAATTTCGTTTTATCATCTTGAATTTTTGGGAGTTCCTGCTCCATATTTTTATTTTGTATCATTAAGTGCCCAAAATAATACTATCCATCGGACAAGACTTTTCCTTCTGTTTTCTTTCTGAAAAATAAATGAAAATACAGATGGTGGAAACAAAAATATCCCCCTCCCCCCCTGGTCCAATTATTGTCCATGAATTTTAAGAATTTTCGGTTTATTTACAATTTTAGCTGGCAACTATGTAGATAATGTTAGTTGACAAATGACCGTCTACAGCTTTACTACTAGCTGTGGAAGGGAGACATTCATTTTATAACAGATTTACCTGTTGTGAACAACGTGTACTATCACGGTACAAAATGCAGCTGATTTGTCTGTGGAAAGCATAGTGAGAAAATAAACATACAATTGCCAGCTCAACAATGACGATTCAGGTTGACTACCATACACACAGGAGACTTGATAGGACCAGTTACACTTTTCAAAATCAGTGCAATGAAACAAAATCAATTGTCTGTAGTATTTACATACAAATAAGCATATCTATTTGTAAGCATGTAAGCAGATACATATCATCATAGATTATATAATTATAATAATAATAATTTACAGCCATATTCAATCCACTACTGGATAAGACCTCTCCCGGAGGGAGGATTTGGTCTACTGCTCCCACGCTGACCAGATGTGTTGGTAGAGGAGAGCCTAAGTTCTTAACTGTGATCGCCACTCTTTTATTCACAGCAACTCCCCAGTTGTCCCACGATACTGGGTCAACACCAAAACTTTGAGTCTCGGGACCGCTCGCACTGAAGTCAAGCGCGCTACAGATCATATAGGCTATACATATAAAGCTGTATTTGTTAATAAAACTATTGTTCACACCAATAACACCTTGCTAGAATACAATATTACAGTGGATATTGTTACCTCCCCCCCCCCCTTGGTCCACGGTGAAACACACTGAAGCTTGGTCCTCCGAGGGTGTTAATCTGATCAAAATTTAATAATAAATGTAAGATTGTTTTATTTTAATTAGTTTTAATGAAGTTATGAGTTTTTCATTTTATATTTTAAAAAGTTGAGTTTAGGAGACACTGAGTATATAAATTACTTACTTTGGTGGTGGCTATTTGTAGATCTATGTCTAAATAATAAAAAAAAAAGTAGCTATATTACCTACATTTTCATGGTTCTGGAGGGGCCGCTTGGAAATCTCTGCCCCGAGACCCCGCTGGGCCTAGTTACGCCCCTGCTATAGAAGCTTGGTCTCTCTGGGATGTCGGAAACAAAAAGGTTGAGAAACGCTGGACTATATGAGAAAGTATTGAAAGATAATGTGAAATCTTCGAAATCTTCAAATAGGAGGGGGATTGAGCTAAATACTGATAATGATATAATGATAAAATACTGGAACGAGTAGGTGAATGAAGACACTAATGAAGAAGAGAAAGGGAGGAGAACTGTTAGGATATCGGTTAATAATTGCACAAAGAAATGAATGTTGCAACTGAATAAGTTGTTAGAAATAAAAGTAAAAAAGGGAAGAATATGGCTGCGACAAATCGCATGTTCACTCGCACTTTTTATTCTTTGTCGCAGACACCCTTCAGACGAGGCTACTTGCTTAGTGGTTTGTTGGTAGCGCTACTCACGCGCGTCAGTGGCGCAGGCGAAAGACGTTTGAAGCTCTACTTTATCTTTTAAGTCTTCCGGTGAACATGGGCGTAAATGGTGATTGATACTTTTGTCGATGCTGCTTATACGGAGGAAGAATAGAACAAAAAATTCTATTTACAAGATCTTACTCGTATACTGTACGTGGATACAAGTTGAAAAAAAAATTGGTCGCCATCTTCACGGGGAATGTGCATTTTTCAGTGTCCTAGCCGATTGCTCTCGAGAAGGACGACCAATTGTATGTTCACTTTTCATTATCATAACTAAGCGATCCCCCGCTAGGATGACAGACAATTTTGCTGTGTTTTTGTCAATTTCCTAACCGATTCCCCACTAGTGTGACGACGAATGTTTCCAATTTCCATTTATTTGTTATATTCACTATCGCTTTTCTATAATTTATTCCTCCACTATTTATTCATTAAACAGTAGACTATAATTATCATACCCAGCTTCAAGTTTACATTTCGAAAGCTCTCCAGTCTTTTTATCATCTATTTCACACAAAATCCTCAAGTCCATAATTTGAAGGACGGTAGAAGTCCGATAGACCGGCATCCAACAGTCCGGAACGCCCGATTGTCCGGTACCATCCCAGGTCCCCCCCCCCCCTATAAACGCTTGTGAACGACAGTTGAAAGCGTTTGGCGCGGTTCGGAACCACTCGGAAGTGTCCACTACACGTCTGCTACTGTTAGACGTAATCAGCATTGTTCGGAATCAATCGGAAGTGTTCGGACTTTACCCGTCTGTCACCACACACAGGTTCAGTTCATTGTTTTTGCTGTACAGCTTAGCCCATACCAGTAGTAAGAGGTACCGCCTGATAGTCCGGCATCTTCGGTAATCCGGCACCGAGCCGGTCTCGAACGTGCCGGACTATCGGACTTCTACTGTAGCTTTAAAGAAGAAGGGAGCCTAATGTTTATAAGATTTAATTCCCCACCCCATCTCTGCCATTTATTTTTTCTCTCTCTGAGAGGTTTCTCACACACTTATTTCAGACATTGTTCGTAAGTCATAGCCTTCGAGGCAACAGAAAATTGAATTAGCACTGACAATTTAGAAAAAAAAAAAAAAAAAAAAAAAAACATTGAAACGATAAAATCACACCAGTCTCTAATATTTTTATTGAGAATATACAGTAGCTAGTAACAGGCTCTATTGCAGATTAGAATAACCATAGTTGCAGCTCTCTTGAGTTCTAAATCTGGACCAAATTTGTTGTTTTATTCAGATTTCCCTCTAACTTGATTCAAATGTGTTGTTTTAGTCAGCTTTCATACTGGGTGATAGCAAGGATAACAATAAAAGCAGGCTCTATTCCAGATTAGGGTAAACAGGGACACTTTTAATCATGCTCACACTAAACTGGATTTGTTCCCCCAAAATACGTTATTTTTTCTTTGGTTCTCCAACACGTATGAAATCACTATTCAATTGTAGTTGGGCGTTACCGTAACTTTATATAAATCGTATTCTGTAAGTAAACAGTCAAAAAATTAATCACAATCACCCTTCCAAAAACAAACAAAAATATATGAATTTGAACATAAAAAATGTACTTACAGCCAACTTCCGAGACTCGAGTATCGCGCCAACGCTTTCGGCGTCCTCTCATGCTGAAGAAGTAGTAAAGAGATGAGAAGAATGATCCGCACCTTCATATCCATGGCTTATACGATTTTAATACTTCTTATGTATTTTGTTACACTTTGTCCGTTTCTGAAAATACACAAAAGCCGGGAAAATAAAAAAAAAATGTTCTCTTTATGTTTGTTTTTAAACAGCACTTAAAATTCTTCTTTTCATATTAACCTAAATCAAAAGCCATCACTGTTTTCTTTGTTGATATCTTTAAAAATAGGTATTGTTTCCAAACAAGTTTTAAAAAACAGACAGTGAAAAAAAAAACTAAAATTTGAACGAACTGTATGAAGGTCACACGAAAACACTCACACAAGCAAACCAAAAAACACACACACACACGAAAAAACACAAATAAAAATGACAACGAACGAAAACTACCGTCACTTGAGATTGTCGTAGTGGACGAAGCACGTTTTCCAGAAGCACTTTTTTTTTTTCAAGAACAAAATTTTCTTTTTTTCTTGGAGGGGGGAATATGTTCTGGCTTTTTGTTCTGATCGTTGTTTATGGTCACATAACTTTGCTTTTTTTTTCGTTAGTAAAAGTCTATATCCCTTGCTTCTTGCTTTGTCTTTTATCTTTGGAAGAAGCCGCAATGACAATCAAATTAGCCACCGGTCGCTGATTTAAGCGAACAAAAAAGAACGGAAAAAAGGCCAAGGAACAGCAGGATGCACGAACTTGATTTTTTTAAAGGAAGATGACGACCTTCGCGCGAAGAAAAATTCAATTTCTTTTTTATATGTATTACACTTATTGTCGTACCACTGCTACCAGTAGGCTATATTCACAAAGAAACATCAGGAGACTCCGGTATGTTATCTCCTGTCACAAACAACGAACGGTCCGCAACCACAACAAACAAGTAACTGAAACAGCTGAAGAGCGTACTCTGTCACTGCCCTCTCAGCTCGTTCGCTACGGCGCTACTAAACTGTTCTTCAACGACGGGTCTTGCTTTGCTTTCGCAGTGCTTTGAAAAGGAGCGGGTGGCGGTGATGTCGAACGAACGTCGGGAAGCAAGAAAAAAAGGTACGGTTTTGTGTATACGAGAAAGGTTGGTTCAGTAATTGGACGACTTACCGCGCCGACGCGATTGGTCGCCACTGCAGACGCCGCATGTGTCGTGATTGGTTCTCGAGCGACCTGCCCCCTTTGATTCCCCCCTGTCTCCAGCGTTTTTCTCTGTGATATTATTGTTATTATTACTAAACATGTTCCCTCTTTTCTTTCAGAGACTACATACACCCTCCCCCCTTTTATGAAAAAGAAATATAGAAGGGAAATCAGTTAACTGAATGATATTACCACCTTACCCCTATCCTTTCCCTTCCTCCTCGAATGCCTCTTTTTTTTTTAAAAAAAAAAGAAAGAAAGAATAGAAACGTCTTCCTCGTGCCAATAAAAAGAAACAATAACTGGCGACCAGTCAGCTAGTGACTGATCTGGTGGCAAGTTTTAATGACATGACGTCATCCACGGGACAATTAGTATTGAGGAAGCCGCCCAGAGATTTAAATGCCTTTTCTTTCGTCTCCCTCTGCCCCCTTTTTCTCGGCTTCCTCTCAAAAGTTGTAAAAATGAGTGTCTAGTTTCCTCCGTACACAGAACGCATGAATTTTTGTACTGTGTAGAGGAAGAAGAACCTGATAAACTTTTTTTTTGTGGGTTCAATGTTCTCTTTATATACCGTATCAAATCGAAATGAACACGACGTGGGATTCCTTAACTGAAATGTCGTGAAATTATAAGCGTAATTCTTATAATAGACTAGGCTTGAATGAAACTTTGATACTAGCCATTACAAGGATCTAAACAAAATTTGTAAGTTGCAATTTACAACACCAAATGGGTCACACGTGAATATCAATCAAGCGTTAGTACACTTGAAGCGTTAGTAAGTTCTAACAGTATCTTTGAATGTCCTGACCAAAGGAAAATACAATACCATTTCTTGAGAAACATAAAGACGAGTTTGCCTGACGTACATGTGACCAACAATACCCAGATGTTTGGTTGGTTGTCTAACCATAAAGGAAACTAATAGAATTGTGGATTCCATCATTACATGGTAAAAAAAAAATGAGTTACAAAGTGGTGAAAAAAATGAAAGTGTAATTCCCAAATAAATCCGTTAGAAGTAGGCCTATTTCATATCAATAAACAAGGGTTTATATATGGAATGTTCAAATGAATTGGAATCTTGAGATCTGTAATTACCGAAGACAATACCAAACTTTCAATCAGTATCCAGATTCGAGATTCTATGTAACTTTCTAATCTCAATTCAATTCCAAGAACCAAAAGTACGAATTCCGATCCGAAAATTCTCTACCGAAATTCTTACTGGAATTTGAGCAAATTCATCGACCTCCCATGGTACACCTATAATTTTAGTTGCTTATCGGAAAGCTTTACAACAAAAGCCAATAAAAGTGAAAATTAATGGCCTCCTGGAACAGAGAGAGGGCAATTATTTCTCTTAAAGAATTTACGATAGTGGCATATTTTATGTATTTTCAGAAGGAAAAAATGCATATTAGTGACCTACCAAATGTAAAAGATAGACTTTGATTACTACTAAGAAGAAAACCGGTAATGATGGTTATTGTACTAGAGTTTATTAAGCTATTTATTTATCTAGAAATCCTCATCTGCTCAAATTCTTACTTTGCGTCATGATTGCATCGGATTCTGGTTGTTCTCGGCTTGAATTCCAGAGCCAGTCAACTTGATAGTTCTGTTGTTATGTCAGTAACCCCACTATCTCTGTGTCACCTATAGGCTAAGGTTGATGACAATTATATTGCATCAACTAACAAGGTAACTCTGCAAATTTCCCACTTCTAATCGCCAACAAATTTTCACCAAGCATGCGGTGTAGCACAGATAGAACACATACGGAATCTTTTGTTTCGCAAATTGTCGGAACATGCATTTAGAACCACATAATGTGTGTCGATATCTACGGTAAAGACACGAAAAGCGCAGGAATGCATGCAACCCAATCGTCACTCGCGCAATGCAGGTTGCATAGCACAGAAAACATCACACATTCGAGACCTTATAGACGGTACTAGCGTACTACCTTCTGGGTATATAACGAGGCGCGTGTTGTTACGCTGACCATCCCTGCTTCTAAACTCATGGTCCGGGCAGACCGACAGCAGCTTACCAGCACAAGCGTTGTCTGATTATGTTGAGCTGCAAGTGAAAGTAATTCCACCAAAAAAACACGCGATACTGTCAACCACTTCCTGTGTATTTCTTCCTGCAGTATAAGTTACTTTCCCGACGGCTTGAAGAGTGCGTCAGAAGCGAAGAGTATGCACCGAATCTGCATGAAGAAGATTTATTCTCAAACTCCGCAATCTTATTTACAATCAGCTCAGCTCATATAAATACTATCCTTTTTTATTTTATTTATGGCCTTCAGGCATCTAAGGCTCAAGCTGGGATAGGGGAGAGGAAAGAATTCGAGAAGGTGTCGTCCAGGGCGTATGATAAAGGTGCCATATCGGCATTTGCCTGTATGACTAAGGAAAAACTCTGGAAAACAATCAGCCAGGATGGTCTGCTGCTGGGATCGAACCCAGGTCCTCCCAAATGCTACGCCGCCGCTCTACCACTGAGCTACTAAATACTATCCTATGTTGCGTTACGCGTGAGAGGCAGCTGGCTAGTTGTCGCAAGAGCACAAAATTTCTTTCAATAATATGTTGGACATCAATTTCAACATTCGGTCTGGATGTGACAATATTTTGTGTGAGAACGACGCTGTTATAGTAGACCTATGTTGCTGGTGCTATGTGCATCCCTGCTTCATTCACGCTGTTTTGGATTTACACTATCCTCGAATAGACTTATATCAGTGCATATACACTCGCTGTTATCTTCACCTGCTTCTTTGTCTGACAATACACTTGGTAGGTCACCTATGTTTGTAATTCCCATTTCACCTGCTCACTGCTTCTATACATGACTTTAGCCCATTATGAACTTCTCTATTTCCACTTCCATCTCTGTCACGTTGTACACTGTTTGTGGGCGTGCATTCCGGTCTCAGCGATGTCTGGGCTGCATGCATTCCGGCGGGTTTATTTTTGTCTCCTTACGCCAGATATCGAGACACATATGTGGCTCATAATGTATGTTCCGACAATTTGCGAAACAAAAGCTTCCGCCTGTGTTCTATCTATGCTACACCGCATGCTTTGTGCAAATTTGAGGGCGATTCGAGGTGGGAAAGTTGCAGAGTTCCCTTGTAAGTAACATTGAAATCATCAGTGAAGAGTTTCAGTCTTTTGTTGATTGTATTTTACAATGTACGTCAATTAAATGTGTATTGCATTAATAATAATACAGTAATAATGAAAATAATGCAAATAAAATGTAGGAAGTAATGCATGACACAGCGAAGGGTGCAGCGAAAAAGTGTATAGGTAAGAAGAAACGACAGCAAAAGAAGCCGTGGTTTGATGAAGAATGAAAAGAAGTAAGGCAGCGATGGCAATAAAACTGAAGCAAATACAAACCATTACAGGAACGTGAAATGTAACGCCAGACGTGGGTTCAGAAAGAAAAAGTGAAAATATCTGACGTAGTAAATTGAGGAGATAGAGGAAAATGGTAAGAAAATTAGACAAATAGTATTAGAGATCTATATAAAGGGATAAACTGATTAAGGAAAGGTTACTAGCCAAGATTAGGGATGATTAGAAATGAACATGTAGATATTCAGGCGGATGCGACTAAAATTCTCTGTGTGTGGAAAAGCTATTTCGACAAGCTTCTTATTACACACAGGTGAACAAATATTTGAAATCCACACTGCAGAACCACGATCGAAATATCAATAAAGGAATTGAAAAATTCAAATTGGCAGGAATGGACATGATTCTAGCCAAATTAATTGAAGCAGGAAAAACAGTACTTATCAAGGAACTACTTAAATTGATAAGTGCTATATAGAGAAAGGACGAGTTGCCAAAGAAATTGAAAACATCAAATCAATAATTGTTGCAGTATATTAAAAAAATCAATAAATCTGACTGTAATAATTATCGAGGAATCTCTTTACTCTCAACATGTTACAAAGTGTTGAGTAATATCCCGCTAACATGCCTAAGCATATACGTAGATGAAATGGCTCCGAGTTGCAAGAGAACGTGTTACAATGGAACAGGGTCATTATCGTGTTCTGAGCGAATACATTCCTGGAATTATGATAACATCGTGTTTTGAACGAACAAAACTAGTCTTCTAAAGCATAACACTAAAGGTAGGGCTCGAAATGGACCGGAACAGACCGGAACGCAGTTCCAGTTACTGATTATCTGGAACCTTCCTGTTCGGTCTCGCCAATATGGTAATTATAGACAAAAAAATACCAAAAACATATTAACGAAAATAAAGCGTTCAATTTCGTGAAAATTTTCCATTTCAAGCCCTGCCTAAAGGGGAAAATACTGATAGGTCATTCTCAAAATAATTGTCCAAACACTGTCTCTGATGTTTAAGATATTTTGTTTTACTGAAATTCAGACAAAAGTTGTTCTTCGAATTGTTAATATGATAATGTAGTTTATTGGTAATAGAATACAATGATTTACACAGAAATCCAGAATAGATTACTTTAGAGTTTTCTAGTCTTTCTATTTAGATTTGCATCTCTACAGGTGAACTCTTTGTTAAAAGATTATAAATAGATCCGAGGAAATATGGAATTATTTAATCAATAAATAAGGAGCATATAAAGATTGGCAACATCTTTCATTTTTCAATTAATTATCCTGAATAACACTTCAATTATTTATTATTATTATTATTTTTAATTCACTGTCTCAGTGTGGTAAAGAAGGTTACAGGTATTTTGTAACTTAATCTTTAAAATGAGTGTGTTGATACACATGGGTTCTGTCTTAAGTTTCTTCATTACTCACTTCATATCGAGTTCTTTTTACGAGATTCGAACTTCTAAATATTTTATATATTCAAACGCCCTCTACAAGATGCAATCTGGCAGATACGCTATTTCTAATAAGAATACATAATGGCATAGTTTGGTTTGAATTGCTGTTTTCAGAGCTTAACTTTCGCATACCTCTGGGTCCTACAATAGCAACATATTCACAAACTCAACACAGAGGTGTGCTAAAGGCAGCTCGCCCGTTAATGTACGTTTTGTTTTTTAATTTAAGCATGTCCTATAACAGCATTTTATTCTTCATATAGTTTCCATTATTGCGTATAAAAACTGTTCAATCGCTGCGCAATAACATACGACGAAAAATCTGTTTCCTCTATATTTATTCCTATGCGCCACTGTATGTATTTATATATTTGATGATTTTTCCGTGTGTTCAGTGACAGTGTGCACCGTGCGGCCGTAGCTTAGTGGTAGGGCGCTGGCTTAGCATTCGGAGCTCGTGGGTTCAATCCTAGCAGCTAATTATCCTGATTGACGTTTTTGTAGTTTTTTTCCCTGTTACATCAGGCAAACGCCGGGATAGTACCTGCGACTTAGGCTCTGCCGACGCCTGCCCGCATTCTTTCCCCTCCCTTATTCCGGCCCGTGTCTTAGATGCCTGAACGCCATTAACAAATATTAAAATTCAAGTGAAGAAAATTGCTCTTTGTTAAATTATTGTGAACACGCCCCTGACCCATCACCTAAAAATTGTGAAATGCTCTATGTTCGTCAGAAGGGCATCGGAATATAATTTCGTACCATCAGAGACAGACATTTTCATCTCTGAACAAATTATTCGAAAAAACGACAAAAAAACAAAAAAAGAACAATTATCTTATAATTATTGACTAACGACGTTGTTGAAGATTTTAGTATAAAATAGCAGTACTGCTTTATCTGAAACCTTGTATATTAAATAAAATAATACGTTTCAAAAAAAAGAAGTGATGTGACATGTAGGCTCATAGCCCATGTTACGTCAGTAACGATTTAGTTTTATTTGTATTTTTAAAACAATACACCTTCACGACATGTCCTGAATTGCATTAAAATTTTAGTATACTTGACGGAAAGCCAATTCTTATCAGAAAGCAGGTGTTGCTCTTAGGCTGTTCCATTGAAACACGATACACCTTAGGATTGTTCGATCAGAAAACGGTTCGCTAGCAACATGTAAGCTCGCAACACTCTCTCGATGAAATAATGGTGGGAGATCAATGTGAATTTTAAAAATAATAGATCTACGTTGAACCAGATTTTCGGCTTTAGACAAATATTAGAGAAGAAATGGAATTTCAGTGGGACTATTCACCAGTTGTTCATAGATTTCAAGGAAGTATATGACTCTGTCAGAAGGAAAAAACTGTATAATATCCTTGTAAGATTTGGAATCCCGAAGAAAACAAACTTTCCATGTGTCTCAGCGACCCCACAAATAGAATACTTATGTGTAAAAAGAAGAAAACGAAGGAGAGAATTAGCAATGTTTGCGATGCTTATAGACAGATGCTCATAATCCATTTAATATGTTCATAGATATAAGGGTCAGTCAGTAGAAAACAGGCCACGCTGAGCCGGCCAGGTGGATGAGCGGCCTGCGGCGGTATGCCATCGGCTTAAAGGCCCCGGGTTCGAGTCCCGGCAGGGGCATGGGTGTGGATTTTAACAGCTAAAGGTGAATCGTGACGGGCCGAAGTCCAAAGTTACTAGACTAGCCCATATAAAAATAAAGTTTTTTTCTTTTTTTTGCCGTAGGCGTTGAGCCAGTTGCACCGTTCTGGCATTAGGTCAACAATGGCAGACGTGTAGGAGGTGGGCGGTTGCTGCAACAACCAATGACTGACTGTATTCTTCACCTCAATGTCCGAGCTGAACCGGTGACTACGCAGTACCCGTTTCAGCTCACCAAAGAGACATCATCACACGGGGACATATCCAGGTCATAAAGGGAATTGTAGAGTGTTCCCCACCGGAATCTGTATAACATATTCCTGAACAACATTGGCCGTATGTGGACGTGCGTTATCATGCATTAACGTCACGCCGGTCGATAGCAAAGCTGGTCTCTTTGATTATAGCCTGCCGCAGACGCTTCAAAGTGTCTGTATACCCCAGTAATGATTACACATTTCTCACAAAATTCAATATGCAGGAGCCCCTTGTGGTCGAACAACAATGTGAGAAGCACGTGACCGCGAGAACTGTGCATAACCTTGGATTTCTTCGGTGGTGGCGCTTCCACCGCTGACTTGGTCGCTTGGTTTCCGGTTCACATAGATGGCACATGGATCCAACCCCTGTGACAATTCGACACAGGAAATCATTACTTCTCTGGTTGTATCGGATGAGCACCTCTAATGCCATTCGATTGCGAAACAGATTTTATTCTGCGGTCAGATAGTGGGGGAACCCTTTGTGCGGACACTATCCGCTACTGGAGGTGATGTTTCATGCAGTGTTTAGCTCCTGTGATCTGTTGCAACGTTCTCCACTAAACACCGTTGGTGTTGTTGAATGATGTTATTCACACGTTGAATGAGATCATCCATCACGACAGTGACAGATGATCCAGGTCGCAGAAATTAAACGTTCATCCTTCGCGTAAACTCCGACTCAACTCCTTCACACACGACAGAAATAAACAATGTTCCCCATACACTGGTGTCATTCCATGGTGGATGTCTCGTGCATTAGCAGCTTCCACTACCAGGAAACGCACGACTCCTCGCTGCTCTCCCTTACTGACGTCCATGATATGGCAAACGGCAAGCACTGCTTTACACAAGCCTGTGATGCGACTGTCATCTACCGGCCGACAACGGAACTCCCCTTGATTGACTGAAATTTCATGAAGCCGCGACATCTACACGTCAAGATATATGAATCTGCATGTTTTCCACTGACACCCTAGACTCTAGAGGGTAGCTTAGACCGTTTTCACTAAACCTGTAAAAGTTTCGCTGTGAATATGAGTAACTATTACTTTGAAATCTTCATTCAAGCTTTCTATTCACTGAACTTCCTTTCTATCACCAGTCTTATTTAATGATAGTTTCATTAACCAAATCCCTGAATGTAAGAATAATATCCACGACCTATATCTATCTATCATTCTCTTTCTTCTCACTGTATACAGTTCTATTTCCTCTTCTTCCTTCAAGTAACACAGCATCAAAGATATGTTATTCTCTACCAATGGCATCCAGTTCTTTCTTTTGCCTGTATCATGTAACTGAAACCAAACTGGTGGTTGGTTTATTCCCAGAATACAGAATAGCAATTACAGAAAGTAAGCTTAACACTTGGACTTAACATTTAGCAATAAAAGCAAGTTTTTGATAGGGGACGCTAAAGAAATATGTAAATCTAAGAAAGAGTAGAAGACAATTTACGCTGAACATAATATTTCTGAAACTTTCTTGAATATATCACATTTACTTCTACAATTACCTATTTATTTTATAAATTAACAAAACTAACATTTTATCTAGTTGCGGTTATGATACTTTCTGCCATCTAGTGACGAAAGTAGTAAGAAACAAGTATTAAAGAAAGACCGGTTCTTCTATCAGTCAATACGGTGATCCTTACGTGCATATGGTGAAATTAAATTAAATTGAACAACTAAAAAAGAAAAATAATATTTTCCATGTAATTCATTCCACGACGTTTTTTTTTTAAGTTAACTTCTTTGTTTTAAAAGCTTTTTCACATATCTTTTAAGTAGTAAATAATTTCATTACTTCTCGTTTTATTTGCGATCATTTTTATTTGTTTTTCTACACAAGCTTGGAGTATATTAATAAGCAGTTGTAATAATCCAGGGAAGAAGTGAAAACGTTCGTGGGAAAGCGAATAGAACCCAAGTAATCTTGGTGTTAGTCTTTCCTATAAACGACATAATAATAAGGTTAGTTACTTCTCGCTCTATACAGGTTAATGGGGACTGGTTAGTGCACAAAACAGAAAGAAAAGGAAGAATTTGAATTTTTGAATTTAGTTTTTAGGGTGTTTGGGAAACTTTTGCTCAGGCCGGATGGATAATGATGGGGATGAATGGGTGGAATGAAGAAAGTGTGAGAAAACGGGAAAACTCCGAGAAAACCCACGCACACGTTGTTTCTCCACTACAAAGCCCACATGGCACGAGCAGGGTTTGAATCGACGAACCGAAGTGCCAGAGGTGAGGGCTCTACTATTGAGCCACCCTGGCCCCAAGAAAAGGAAGAGAAAAAGTGATCTGCATAATTTGTCAATTCCGCTTCATTTTCCTGATTCAGGGTATCCAACTTTGTACTCGAAATTTTCCTTACGTTGGTGAATAAAATTAATATTTTCCTAAAAAACAAATCAGAGATGATAAAAAAAAAGTTTACTTTCTTGTGAGTAATATGTTTTAAAATTTTGTCACTAGTTTGTCAGTGTTGCCATCCTGACGTAAAGCTTATTTTCTTTCAAAAGAACACTACGTTAATTTGTGGGGCATTTATTATCCCCCTAGGGATGAAAACACAATATGTGAAGCACAGATGCAGTGAATGCTATATTGGATTATGAAAACGTCCACCTTGTGGTATGTGTCTTCACTCTTCACTAGCAGATACAAAATATCGAATAAACCCAAATTGCGCTTTTTGAACCTAGGTTAGATTAGGTAGGTCACTAGTTTATTAGAATTTGTCTTATTTAGAATTTGTTGCTGTTAAATTTGTTATGATTTGGGATTAGAATTGCAGAAGACTAGCAAAATAACTGACAGGCAGCATTAGGGAGCGACGTGTTCCTTTTCTACTCTCTCTCTCTCTCCCTTCCTCCTGATTCGTCCCTTTTCCTTATTGTTCTTTTGTTTTCTAAGTTCGTTTCTTTCCCGGAAACACCTTACTAGCTGACATTACATATTTTGTATTCTATTACTTCAACTGAAAATTACATTACAATCTTATTTCCCTCTTCAATTTTGCTTACAAATTAAATATTTTCCGGTTAGCTGAAATGTTTCATACAAAGTTTATACGATTTATTTTTCTGCCTTAATATGAGTGAACGCGCTTGATGGGTAGGACGAAAGTTTTTTTTAGGGGCCAAGTAAAAAAAAGAGAAACGTCCTTTTTCCAATGAAAAATAGGGCGAAGGGAAATGAATCAAGCCAGGTACGCAGGCAGAAAATTAAGGATGGTGTTGCTAAGCATGGTGTTTTGGGAAATAAGAAAGAAAAACTTTAATGTTATAGTGTTGCCTTGGAATCTCTGTTTCATTCTATGTTTTCTTGAATGATGTGCATTGAGGACTCTGAAAGTTTACCAAACGTTATAAGTAAGTTTCGTGTGGTAACTATTATTTTCCTCTGATAAGATCGTTTCAATAATATTTTGAACGCAGTTTCGCTTTAGACTTCCAGTAATATTGAAATCCCTCTATATACATCAGAAGCAGAGAAGAAAAATGAACTTTTATTTAAATTCCTGTAAAATGATTTTGGTTTCTTTGTCCACAGAAACATGGATATAAAAAAGAGAAAATCCATTATTGTAAGAGTGCATGCATTACAGCTGGAAATCATGTTTTTTTTTTTTAAATAAATGATTAAAAAGAATAAATAATCGTGTTCCCATTATGGTTGTGATAATTGTCATAAAATTAATCATAAAAAAATATCCCAATACATGTATAGTGCTCTCAAACACTCGGGCATTACACTAACAGTAAGATGCTTTATATGTACGTACCAATGTACTTATAATGCTCAATCCGATCCGATAGATGACCCGCTGGCCGGCATGAATCTATCTCGACTCGATCGTATAGGTTCGAAGTCTAAATATGTTACAAGAAAAGCATTTAGTAAATGCAAAAATAATGCTCGAAAACGTCACTGACGAAAATCAAACACTTCTCATAATTCAAGAATATTCTTGATGTTCTTTCTCTTCTCAAATACTTTCTTGAACAAAATAGAGGATAATTTTGGCATAAGATTTTAAGAACGGAGAATAAAGTAAATTTGGCAGGGCACAGTGGATAGTAATGTAAATAAAGTTAATTTGAATACAATGAGAGAAAAATATACATAAATAATGCCCCCTGAGTCAGGGTTACCAGACATCCTCCTTATGGATGATCTACCTTTTTTCATTTTGTCCTATCTTCCTTCCTTTTCCAAATATCTTGAAATGTCTTCTATTCTCTAGTGACCAGATTATAGATTTCCGAATTGGATATATTCGTACTCCTGTGATCCGAATTCTTAATTTTAATAAAATGTTCATTACCGAAATATCAGGCAAATAGTTCGTCATTTGGTAACCACTTTCCATTTTCAATAGATTTTATTACTTGATAGGAAGATAGAATAAAAATGTAAAAACATTTTGTAACTTGTCCTGTCAAATCTGAAATTGAACGTAAAAAGCTATTCTGTTAGTCAGTATTTCTTCATCGGATTTTAAATGAAAAGAAGCTATAATTGTCTACCAATCTTAGCTTAGTTGTCCTTCATTAGAAGAAAGATTTGTAGTTGTCCTCAATTTTTTAATTGACTGTCCTCCATGACCTGGCTGCAAACATAACTTGTACAAAAAAAAAAAAAAACTGTCACTCAGGAAGAATTC
This sequence comes from Lepisma saccharinum, assembly GCA_022664845.1. Classification (NCBI taxonomy): domain Eukaryota; kingdom Metazoa; phylum Arthropoda; class Insecta; order Zygentoma; family Lepismatidae; genus Lepisma; species Lepisma saccharinum. The sequence continues at coordinate 48,202 of JAGDQP010005368.1, forward strand.
GTACCATTAGATTGGACACAAATTTTCCTTAAACAGCAGATAGAAGAAAGCTAAAAAAGCTCTGTGCACTAACAAAGAACGTAAAACATAATCTATTTGTGCTTAAGGCACGTGATTTCAATGATTACTCTGATAGAATACAACACTATTAGCAATAACCTCATTTTTCAATGATAATGTGTATTGACACGACTGTAGCGTTTTAAGCAACTTTAAGAAGCTGTATTTCATAGAGAGGTTTGAATAACAATATGAAACTTTCAGGGGTTTTAGAATATGAACAAAGAAATTCCTATACGAAATTTTGTTCACGTACCCCCTCCCCTCTTTGAGTTACAATCCCTCAAATTTTGACAAATTGAAAAGTGACACAGGAAGTTATTTTTTTTTGTCATTACAGTGACAATAGTAGATAATAATAACAAAGTGAACGGCTTGTTATTTCTTTCCATTCAATCACAAAAAAAAACAAAAAAAAATATCTAAAAATGAGGATCAGCTATATACTACAACTGTTTAAACCACGCTGTCCGACAGCCGTTTTGAGGCTAGAATTTAAAGACAAAGCTTTAAATATTCTCTGAGATGTCTACATTTTAAACGTTTTTGAATTATTCAAATATCTCAACTGGTTTGTGAAATATGTGTAACTTTATAATTCACTGTTTTTGCAGAATCTCATTTTTGAACACCCTGTATATCCTGAACTATGAGCAATAAAAATCTTTCAGAAACTGTTTTCAACTTCGCTTGTATATGGAATTCAATATACCAAATATGATGGAAATCAAAAATAGTCGAGCGACTAATTCTTATTTTATGTGTCCAAATTCTCTGGAATTACCAAAAAATAAACATGAAGTCGTATCTCTACCACAAGATTATAGTGGCTGACTTCGACATTATTTCGTTATAACTATGAGTGTTAAGGGCTGAATCTGTAACCTCATCCACCATACACCTCAGATGTTCCCCGCCACAAGAAAAAGTCATGAGTTATGGCGTGGACTTCAACGAAGAATTCGATGTGTACACGCGTGAAGAAACAAAATAATTCGAGAAGTACATGCAATCAATATGAGCTCGTGATCATCGTACGTGTTGCCGAACAAGTACAAACATTATAACAAAAACAATCATATAACAGGTAATTAAGCTACCTAGACATGTAATTTAAAATTTATTGCTAATTCTCATATTTAAACAATAAAAAAATGCACATGCACAAAATAACTTAATTCTAACTTGCTCACGTATAACTGTATGCGAGTGTGGGGAGAAGTAATCATACCAAAAAAACTAGTAACGTATGCTAACTTCCGTTATATTTAGGAGGGCCTATAGGCTTCCGGGTAATCCATCATCTAAACGCATACCAAAATATTTTTCAGATTGCCGACAAAGAATGCAAAAACTTGCCAAAAAGGGAAGCACACCAAAAAGAAATCCTGCATTAACACGACATTTAGTAATGACGTGCAGTTCATGAAGCTATCACACACACACATACATAAAGATATGAAAATCCACCTCTCCTACGTAATTTTAATCATTCCCCAACCACGTAAAGTAAAGAATGTACCGTAAACTGCGGCTGACATGTACGGGAAGTTTTATTATAACCTTCAACCACTTTTTTTTTTAATCTTTGACTGTGGCTAACCATATAGTACGTATGATGTATTAGGTTCTTCATATGAATATCACACTACATTATAACCCTCTAATTAACTGGATCATCCGGTTCTGTAAGTCTTATATTTATAAGAATCTGTTCTGTCTCCGCTGAAAAATTAACAGCATTGAATAAAATTCATGTTTTTATTTCTGGTTCCTTGTTTAATTTATTTTCTTTTTCTTCAAATCTCCTGCTGAGCAAAAACTGTTCTGTTCCGAAATAATATTTGATAATTTCTTCTTTTTCCTGGTTTTATATATTACAAATGTATACTTTCGCTTTCGCCTGAAGCCTGCTATTCAGCCTGACTCAATTGCCGGGCGGGGGTGAGGTGGGTGTACACATTGCAAGTAGTGATTGCGGTTCATTTTAAATTGGAGATCCTGTCCTTAACATATCATCTCCACCCAATCAAACGCAATGAAAAACCACAACATCCAGTGATCTTCCCGTTATAACTCTGCCTTCTGTCAGAAACTTTCCTGGACAAAATAAGGAAAAACTAAACAACTGATTGCGGGGATTTTTTTTTAAAAGTAATTTCGCTAATTAAAATCAAGAACATTTTAAGTTTCCAAAAATATCAAACAAACAAAAAAAGTAGTCAGAAATTTCTCGACTATTTTCGGATTCCCTTATTGCCCAGGGAATTTACAGATTTTCAGTTTGAGAGAGAAGGCTGTAAAGCCAATATTATTTTATTAGTGTTAAACGAGCCACATTTTTTGTTACGATACACATTAAAAAGTATACTGAATTTTGAAATCTTAAACAATGAAAAATATCTTCTTTACTGTAACAACAACAGGCATAAATATAAAATTTCACTAGACAATGCCATTATCTATATCAAATGATGGTATCTACAAACTACGGCGACTACCTTCCAACATTCTCGCCCCCACCCTGTCCCGGCCTCAGCCTGAGATGCCTAAAGGACATAAATAAATTGAAATTTTATTCTATGCTGGTCATTTTGCAGTCAACAATTTTATTTATGAAGTACTTTTTAAAAATATTTTGTAGATATTTACTAATATTACAGTGTTGAAATATACGTATAATGTTAGTCATGAAATAAAGGACAAATTGATTTCAGGTAGTACAACGAAAATTAACAAATACTGGTGTACAGATATTATTTGTAGATGAGTAAGCCTTCATTATTGTAGACAAATATTTAGTGATGAAAACCCAACTAATCAAGGGTCACTTGGTACACTCTTGCAGTGAAAATAATGCTCCACTAACCTGACTCACAAAGTGGCCCATTCTAAGGATGTCCCACTAGCTAGTCACCAGGTACTAACAAAGAACATGATCACCGCGGGCAGAAATACACGCCTCGCAACCCCTCTGCATGATATTAGTAAGAGTGTCAACCAACTCCATTAGTTTCTATTATACTGCTTTAGTATAATTGAAAGAGAAGGATAATAGAATAATGCCCCGAGGTGCTTTATAAAGTACAGCCGAGAATTATTATGCATATTCTCAATTTCAACTTTCTTGATATTAATCGCAAAGTTAAGAGTTTCTCGACTGAATAGAAACAGTGTTACTCTATACTAAGAGATACTTTTTATCTCTTCTGTGACCTCTTTTTGGCTACCAAGTTTTTAAATTTGTTTACTTTCTCTATGTTCTCATTCTTAATTGTTAGGTATCTATTTCGTTCATTCTCAGTGTTTCGGCTTGTTATCATGTATTTTGTTTTCTCTGTTTACATGTAGACCTATCTCATCGGAAGGTTCTAACAAAACTTTGATGTTCCTTTTGTAGTTGTATCTATATCGTCCCTTATTAAATCTGCATCATCCGCGTACACGAACAGTTGATTCAAACCATTCAATGTCCCTTTTTCCTCTTTTATTTTTAGGATCGTATTTGAAGAGTTGGAGAAATAAAGGGAATAAGTCCGTTTTTGGATATATTTTTTTAATGCCATATGAAACACTGCAACATAAGCTTTGCAACACAATTAGCAGATGGGAAATAACTAGGATCAGTCCATGTGAAAATGAAAGAAAAAGAAATGAGACAAGCGGAATAAAGGAGATCACTGCAACTTTAAAATGTTCTCCTGCAAATCATAAAAATGAACTAAACCCCTTTATTTCTCCAACACCTTCATTTGCTAACGCAAAGTTAAACAGTAGTGCTGACAATGCATCGCTTTGATCCAATCCGTTACGAATCTCGAAACTCTTCTGTTTATGTGGTACCTGAGACACATCTTCACTAATTGAGTCAGATTTTTCGGAATTCCAAATTGTACCAGGATACTGTATAACTTTTGCCTTTTGATAGAATCATAAGCAATGAATAACTGGTGATCAGTCCCATTGTGTTCCCATTTCTTCTCTAAGATTTGTCTCAAGGCGAAAATATGGTCCAAAGTGAATCCATTCCTTCTAAATCCACATTGATGATCTCCAATTATTTCATCTATACTCTTAGGCGAGTTAGCAGTATATTACTCAATACTTTGTAAACTGTTGAGAATAACGAGATTCCGCGGTAATTGTTACAGTCCAATTTATCACCTTTTTTTATAAACCGGAACTATTATTGTTGCAGTTACTGGCATCCCACCAGGCGGTTTTCCAAGTGGCGGATAGGGGAATGATGGCCACATATGGTAAATACCGGAAATATTCCGGGGCGGACAAGAACCAGTACTGCTGCCCTGCATTTAGTAAAGGAATCTACAAAGGCTAGGGGAAGGTAACCCCGAACAAAAATATCATAATGAGAGGAAGCAGCATCACCATTACCACTCTGAGCCTGAAGATGCATGACATCATCAAGGCTCAGAGATGGACAGAGGACGACATCCTGAATGTCTACCTTTACTGCGATGCCGTAGAGCTGACAACTCTACATCGCTAAATCATGTCAAGAAATAGTAACAGATGGTTCATGGATTCTCCTGGGGTAAAATATTCCGGAGGTAAACTAGTCCCTCATTCGGATCTCGGGGCGGGGACTGCTTCAGGAGGCTCCAAGAACAGGATTAAGAAAGACTTCGGTACGCGAGACAGAGAAGTACGACCTGGATATATTAGCGATACAAGAAGTCCGGTCGGAGGGTCAAGATAGCCTCCGACAGGGCAAGTACACTTTCTACTACGGGGGAACACAGTCTCACGATTTCGGGACAGGATTCCTCATTAAGAACAGTATCCTTCCGTCGGTTCAGAATATAGAGTTCGTCAACGAAAGACTCTAGTACGTCACGATACGTACTCGACGGTGTAACACGGTTTTAATAAATGTCTATGGTCCGACCGAGTATGCTAATGATAACAACAAAGATACATTTTAAGAGATGCTAGAAAGGTTGTTTGACCGATTCCGAAATATAATACGAAAATTGTTTTCGGTGATTTCAGTGATAAGGTAGGAAGGGAGGAGAAATACAGACCTACTATAGGCAAATACAGCCTTCACGAAGAGACCAACAACAATGGAGAAAGACTGATAACTTTCGCAATGTTGAAACTTACTAGTAAAGAGCACATACTTCCAGCACGAAGACATACACAAATACACATGGGTATCTCCGGACGGCAAAACTCTCAACCAGATCGATCACGTATTAGTAGATAGACGAAGACACACAAATGTAATGGATTTTAGATCTTACAGAGGAGCAGAAGGTGACACCGACCACCAGTTAGTGACCACAAAAGTGAGGGAAAAGTTATGCATCGCGAACACAGAAAGCAAAGGATCAAAACCACTTAAATTCGAAGTTATAAGATTAGATAATCTAATCGAAATCTCAAAATAGGTTCGAAATCTTAGCCGAGTCAAGTAGTAATAAAGATGAAATTAATAGTGAAATTGACGTAAGTAAGATGTGGGAGTTAATTTGTGATACAGTGAAGGGCGCAGCGAAGGAACTTGTAGGTGAGAAGAAACACCAGAAAAAATAAGCCTTGCTTTGATGAAGAATGCCTTAAACTTCATGAGGAACGAAAACAAGCGTGGCAGCGATTGCAAACAAATAAAAGCTAAGCAAATACCAACCACTACAGTAAAACGAAATACAACGCCACGCGCGAGTTCAGGAACAAAAAGGGAGAATATATAACGCAGAAGATTCAGGAGATAGAGGAATGCTGAAAGACAAATAACATACGAGATCTGTACAAAGGGGTAAACTCGCTAAGAAAAGCTTACCAGCCGAGGTTAGGAATGATTAGAAATGAACGCGGAGATATGCAGGCGGCTACGACTAAAATTATCGATGAGTGGAAAAGTTATTTCGTCAAACTTCTAATACACACAACGGAGAACAAACAGAAGAATTTTGATATCCATATCGCAGAACCATGGATACCCGAACCTAACAAGATCGAGGTCGAAATGTCAATAAAGAAATTTAAATATTACAAATCACCTGGAATAGACGATATTCCAGCCGAATTAATTAAAGCTGGAGGAACGGCACTAATCAAGGAACTGCATAAATTGACAACCGCTATATTAAGAAAGGAGGAGCTTCCAAAGGAATGGAAACCATCAATAGTAGTTCTGCTTTATAAAAATGGCGATAAATCGGACTACAATAATTAATGCTATATCTCGTTACTCCGAAAATGTTACAAAGTATTGAGAATTATATTGCTAACTCGCCTAAGCGTATACGTAAATAGAATAATTGGAGATCACCAATGTGCATTTAGAAGAAATAGTTCCACGTTGAACCAAACTCTCGCCTTGAGACAAATCTTGGAGAAGAAATGAGAATACAATGGGACTGTTCACCAGCTATTCATTGATTTTGAGAAGGCTAACGAATCTATTAAAAGGGAAAAGCTATTCAGTATCCTGGTACAAATTCGAATTCCCAGGAAACTTTTTCAAGTTGTGATGATGTGTCTCAGCGGCCCCATAAGCAGAGTATGTAATAATATGTCAGATAGTTTCACGACTCGCAACGGATGGAAACAAGGTGATACCTTGTCACCACTACTGTTTAACTTTGCTTTAGAATATACGGTTCAGAAAATAAAAGAAAACAAAAAAGGACTAATTTTGAATGGCTTGAATAAACTGTTCGTGTACGCGGATAATGTATATTTACTAGGGGAAGATATAGAATAGAGGCACTACAAAGTAACACCGATATCTTAGTAGAAGCGTGCGATGAGATAGGTCTACAGGTAAACATAGAAAAAACAAAATACATGATAACGAGCCGAAACACAGGGAATAACGGAAATAGGTACATAACAACTAAGAATGAGAACATAGACAAAGTAAACATATTTAAATACTTATGAGCATACGTAATAAACAAAAACGAGGTTAGGGAAGAAATAAAAAGTAGTTTAGTATCGGGTAACGCATGTTTCTATTCAGTCCAGAAATTCTTAACCTCGCGATTAATATCAAGGAAGCTGAAATTGAAAATATACAGAACGGTTATTCTGCCGATAATACTTTACGGTTGCGAAAGTTGAAGTACGACCCTAGCAGATTAACATAAAGTACGAGTGTTTGAAAATAAGATTTTGAGAAAGATATACGGGCCAAAACGGGACGAGATGACTGGAGAATGGAGGAGACTGCATAATTAAGAACTTTACGGACTGTACGACTCACATGATGTTGTAAGAATAATGAAATCACGTCAACTAAGATGGGCAGGCCATGTAGGTAGGATGGGAGAAAAAAAAGATTATATATAATCCATCTTGTTTGGAAAGCTGGAGGGAAAGAGACCACTGGGAAGACCGAGACGACGTTGGGAAGACAGTATTAGAATTGATCTGCTAGAAATGGGTGTTTGTTATGAAAACTGGATTGATCTTGCCCAGGATAGAACCCGATGACGAACGTTTGCCACTACGACGATGAACTTGCGAGTTCCGTAAGCCATAGAGTAAGTAAGTAAGGAACTATTATTGTGGTTTTCCATTTTGTTGGAAGCTGCTCCTTAATCCATATAGCACTTATCAACTTATGTACTTCCTTGATTAGTGCCGTTCCAGTAGCTTTATTCAATTCGGCTGGAATATTGTCTATTCCTGGTGATTTGAAAAATTTCAATTTCTTTATCGAAATTTCGATCTCGATCTCGCTATGTTCGGGTATCCACGGCTGTTTGGTATAGATTTTAAATTCCTCTGTTTGTTCTCCGTTGTGTACATTAAGAAGTTTGTCGAAATATTTTTTTGCATACATCGATAATTTTAGTCGAATCCGCCTGCAGATCTCCGCGTTCATCCCTAACCTCGGCTGATAACCTTTTCCTAACGAGTTTACCCCTTTGTATAGATCTTGTATGTTATTTGTATAATGTATTGCCGTTTTCCTCCATCTCCTGAATCTTCTGCGTAAGATATTGTCGTTTTTTTTTGTTTCTGAACTCGCGTGTGGCGTTGCATTTCACGTTACTGTAGTGGTTCGTATTTGTTTACCTTTTATTGATTAGCCATTGTTTTCGTTCCTCATGAAGCTTAATGCATTCTTCATCAAACCAAGACTCGTTGTTTGCTGTTTCTTCTGACTTGCACGTTCCTTCGCTGCATCTTTCACTGTATCACGAATTGCTTACTTACATTAATTTCATTCTTGATGTCATCTTTATTACTACTCGAGTCGGCTAAGATTTCGAACTTACTTCCGATTTGGAGTTGGTAATCTGCTTCTGCGCTGGTATTATCTAATCGATTAACTTCGAATTTAAGTTGTTTTGATTCTTTACTTTCCCCATTGTTGTTGTTGTTACTGATTTCGTGAAGGCTATATTTGCCTATAGTTAGTAAAGTAGGTCTATATTTATCCTTCCTCCTACCTAAGCACTGAAATCACCCAATACAATTTTACTATTATTTGCTTCGTAATCGGTCAAACAACCTTTCTAGCTCCTTATAGAACGTATCTTTGTCGTTTTCATTAGACTGCTCGGTCGGGGCATAGACATGTATTAAAACCGTGTTGCACTGTCGAGTACGTATCGTAACGTACGGTAGTCTTTCGTTTAGAAACTGTATTCCGAACCGCCGGAAGTTGTTAATGAGGAGTCCTGTTCCGAAATAATTGTGAGACTGTGTTCCCCCGTAGTAAAAAGTGTATTTGTCCTGTGGGATGCTATCTTAACCCTTCCATCGGATTTCTTCTATCTCTAATATGTCCAGTTCGCACTTTTCGGTCTCACGTACCGCCACCTGAAGAGCTCCCGTTTTGTATAACGTTCGAACGTTCCACATTCCTATTCTAAGGACTTTCTTAATCCTGTTCTTGGAGGCCCCTGAAACAGTTCCCTCTCGGAGATTCGAATATGGGACTAATTTATCTTCGGAATATTGTACCCCAGGAGAATCCATGAACCATCTGTTACTATTTCTTGACACGATTTAGCGGTGTAGAGTTGTCAGCTCTATAACCTCGTAGTAAAGGCAGACATTCAATATGTCGTCCTCTGTCTATCTCTGAGCCTTACCGATGTCCTTCAGCTTCAAGGTGGTAATGATGAAGCTGCTTCCCTTCAGCATGATATTTATGTTTAGTTTTTTTTCCCCCTAGCCTTTGTAGATTCCTCTACTAACTGCAACACGACAGTACTGGTTTTGGTCCGGTCCGGAATATTTACGGTACCCACCACATATCTGGTCGGCAGTCTCCTATCCGCCAATTGGGAAGGCGCCCGGTAGGAGACAACCGGAAAGTGGAAGTGTTTGGACGAGAAAATTCAGGACCTAAAGAACAAGCCTTTAAGAGAGTCAAATTGATGCTATATAAAATTATATTCACCTCAGGATTTTTCTCAGTCTTAAAAAGAAATTGCTTGTTCGCTTCGTTTTTATAGAATAGCCTCACTGACCTATATTTGAACTGTGGTACGTAAAGCAAAATAATGAAGGGCGAAACGGGAATTCCGTCATTTATATGACAGAATGTCATTAAAAAGATAAGGCCAAACGACATAAGGAAGAATGACTAGACAATACTAATGATTTAATCACTGCAGAAACAAATAGAAATACGTAATATACAAAATTGTAAAAATGTACAAAATTTTGGTCTGCTAAAAAAATTTCTGTTTCCTCCTTGGAAAATAATAAAATTATTAAACTAGAATCCTAAGGTATGCAATGCATGCCTTGCATTCATGGAGAATACGCCGTTAGCAGCCTCGATAATACGTATGAATGTCTTTCAAATGAAATTTGAAAGTCTGACTATGACGTCCGTCATTACGACAAAATTTTCAACTAAAATAAATAATGCCAAATCGCAGGTAGTTCATTTATAGCATTATCGGGGCCGATTTCCAAAATTTTATTGTTCCTTGTCACTATATACAACCCCATCAGGGGCTGGACAAAAAAAAATCTAAAACGTTTGAAAAAGTGTGAAAATCATACCTAGTATGGTGTGGGGCCTCCTTTTGCGTCTAAAACAGCTTGGATCCGACGTGGAATGGACGTATACAGTTCCTGAATCGCGGTGTGTGGAATGTTGTACCATTCTTCCTCCAAAACATGCTCCAGTTCCTTAAGGGATGATGGTGGAGGGTAATGAGACCGAACACGCCTTTCTAACACAGACCACAATGGCTCAATGATGTTCAGATCTGGTGATTGTGGGACCCAGGGGAGGTGTGATAGCTCCTGGTCATGCTCCTCAAACCATGATTGCACCGTTTTTGCAGCGTGACAGGGTGCCAAATCATCTTGGTAGATGCCATCACCATCCGGGAACAATGTGTGGGCCATGGGTAGAACCTGGTCCCCCAAAATGGCCTCATACGCCTTAGCATTCATCATTAGATGCAGGGCTATGATGGGACCTGCAGAAAACCACGATATCACTGCCCATACTGTAACAGAACCACCCCCATGCTTTACAGTTGGACGCAGACAGTCTGGATCATAGGCCTGAGACGGTGTTCTCCATACGTAAACACGACCGGTTGTTGGAAACAAGGTGTAGGTCGATTCATCGGAATACATTACGTGTTTCCACTGATCAAGCGTCCACTTCTTGTGGTCCTTGCACCACTGGATACGCCGCTTCGCATTTACTGCTGTGACCAGAGGTTTGGAGATCGCGGCCCTGCCATGAATTTTCATTTTATGAAGTTCCCGTCGCACTGTTTTTGATGAAACCGGGTTCTGTAGGCCGGAATTGAGTTCAGACGTAATTTTCATTGCAGTGGTCTGCTTTTTAGCTGCTACAATCCGTTTAAATGCCCTCCTGTCCCTATCGGACAGGATTGTCTTTCGACCACTGTTGTGCTTTGCAGACGTTGTTTGCCCATGCATTGTGAATGCCCTCGTGACATTGGACACAGTGCCTGTCGATATCTCCACAATGGTCGCCACTGTTGTCACTGAAGCTCCAACCAGACGGGCACCAACGATCATGCCTCTTTGGAAGTCTGTCAGGTCGCCCATTTTACCGCACCACTTGCACACCACGACACTCACAGGTGAACTAGGTACTGCTGACGGAAGAGGAAGGTCCACATGACACATTGAAAACAAAACACGATCGGCAACCGCAACACGTGGTGTACAGTGGCGGGCCACACTTACGTGTCCTGTATGACGTGTTTTTAGATTTTTTTGTCCAGCCCCTGTATATATATATATATATATATATATATATATATATATATATATATATTTATATACATTTTAAAATATGAGAAAACAGAATAATTTCTGAAGTCCTTTTATAATTATCCACCCTAATACGGACATATTTTTAATTCATAAAGAAAGTAAGAGACATTATAAAAAATAAAATACAATGTTCATAGTACCATTACAAAATAAGTAAATACTTTAGTATTACATTCAATGATGTAATACTACCTTTTGGCATGAAATAAACATGAGCAAGAGGTTGCTAGAATAATTTATGGTTTTGGTACAGAAATGGTGTAACCCACGAATATATTTTTCTAATGTGTTTTTGACATTCAAATATTTAAATGCCAAAATATCACCCTAAGTCCCTTCAACTGTTTCATTGGCAACAATACTGGATATACCATGTACATGTAACTTGCGGTTCTATTTCCTAAACAAATTTGTAATGTGGGTTACACCATTTCTACACCAAACTCCTCAATTGTTCTGCCATATATGAACTATAAAATATATTACACCTTGACCTGAATATTGGATATCTTGGTTACTATTGCTGTTATGAGATTATTTGTACACGATAAAAACGTAACTTGAAGAGTGACAGCGGATATAATAATGGTGAGACCCCCCCCCTTTTTTTTTCTCAACTCTGCAGGAATCCACTTCAGTCCTCTCGGCAACAATCCAAAAGTACAGTGCACACACGTAGAGAACTAGAGGGAGCGAGTACTGTTGTTGGCTAATACGACCAATAATGAGCCAGGTTAACGTTGAAACCACCACGACGAACAGAAAGATCTTTTTCAATAAGACATCTTATTTTCACAGGTAGGAGTCTTGAGTTGAGCTTTTGTTGCGAAAATAGGGTCACACCATTCACTAAAGCCAAAGGCTTTCTTTCTTTTTCAACCACCTGGTAGACTATTTGGTGACAGCTATATAGCGTCATTTTTTCTACTTCTTTTTGTCATCTATACCTCTTTTGATTTCTTCTTTTCTTTAAGCAACTTGACTCCAGTATTGACGTTGAATCTCAGGGTTGTTTTTCAGGTTTCTTAGCTTAGATTTAGTATACTACAAAAATATAGGAAATCTGATAGTTTCTTAACAATACCAGAATAATCACACACACAAAAAGGCTGCCTCAATGTTTGGTTCGCTCGTAGTGTTTGCATCGTAGCTATAATCACGATCACTTCTTAAAAACCTTGGTTCCACGAACTGGAAGGCAGCCGGCTCCCCTATCAATTAAGGTTAACCAAACATTGACACCCAACTCCACAAAGATTCCGGCACAAAAGTCTCTTCGACGTTGCCACTTCAATTCTGAGACACCCTGCATTCACTGTTCTTGACCCTGCTTAAGGTTACGAGGAGCACGGCTCTGATGTGTCACCTTGTTTTGTTTTACAATAATTAGTTTCATTCTTGTTTCGTATGAGATTTCTCGTTTGTTTCACTTTACGTCTGTTCCATTTTAAATTTATTTGTTTTCCTGTTGTTCACTTCCCGTATTTGTCTTGTGGTTGTTCCGTTTTGAAAATATTCGTGTTTGTTGTTCTTCGTTTTGAATGTATTCGTTTTGTCACTATTCCGTTTTGAGATTATATTAGTTTTTCGTTTTTTTTTCTCCTTCAGAGATTATTCCGTTTGCGCGTATTCTGCTTGTTTAAGTTTATTTGTCTTCAATTTGTTCCTTTTTTCCAAACTACTCGTCTCGTACTTCTTTCATATCGAAATTCTTCGTTTTACGTTAGTTCTATTTAGAAGTGATTCACCTTTTCCTTCATTTCAAAATGATTCGTTTAAGTTTATTTCCATTTTGAGATTCCTCTCCTTTTCATTTCGTTTTATGTTCGTTCCATTTTGACACAATTTATTTTGTGATTATTTCGCTTGAAGATTTTCTTTTCACGCTTGTTCCATTTGAGATTATTCTTCGATATTGTGTTTTAATTATGAGATTACTCGTGTTGGGCTTGTTATGAGTATCGCATTTAATCGATGTTTCACTCTTGTTGTACGACATCGATTGCTCGAATACTATTGACATTAATTTATCTCCGAATACACAAAAGTAAAATCAACCTGCAAAACCAAGAGCAATCCCTGAACTTGACCTATTCATGGCCTTCAGTGCATCAGTTATTAAATGATTCAAGTCAGGAAGCTTATAAAAAATACATATAGAGGTCAGAAACTTAAAGAAAAAGAGCGCATTATTGTGATACTACATATGAGAGCAGCTAAAAAGGAAGTGAAAACCGAAATTTCAGTATTGTAATTAACAATAAAATGTTTAATAAGTTACACTTTTAAATAACAAACACGAAAATTGTTATCTTCTATTTTTCACCGCTCGTAAACAAAAATTAAGATAAATTCTATATTTTATTCGCTATCTCATTTTCTTCCTACCGTTTTAGTGAAACCGCATTATGAGATCTGTCTCCAATGACTAATTTACTAAAATTTTGTTCATTACAACAGCATTAAATTTTCCAGCTACATTTTAGCATTATAGATACATAAATCTAAATTAAACCATGATTCGTTTTTGTTTAATTCATATCAAGGACAGAGGCAGTGCTTACGTGATTAATATCTCGTGTCAACAATCTATGTGCTACATCAGTCATTACACACACATAAAAAGACTATAAGCTGTACAAATATAGACAGTGTTGAAAATTGGAAAGAAAAAGAAGCTAAAATTGTGTTATGGACTGTTGTGATATTAATCTAATTATCAAGTATAACTAACAACATTTGACTATCACTCGTTTTAATTACAAAGGACAGTTATTAACTAATCTCATAAGCGAAAACTGTTGTGGAAAATCACCTTTCTTCCTTTATCTAGTAATGCCATTTGGTTAACGGTCTTCTCTTGTATTTATCTGTCCATACTAGCCATGTGTTCAGCGAAATCAAGCTATGGCCTTTCCTATCTATATGATACGGTAAACTCTCGGATTATTGGTAAGTTTTACTTTCATTATTTCAGTTAGTATTTCATCTTAAAGTGATATTAAATCTAAGGAAACTTGTTCCTAACAAAATTTGAATAAACCAGAATCTGGTTAGAAAAAGTGATCATTATTATTCCGGGGAAGGAGTTTTATGATAAGAAACTCCTTGGGAAAGGTGAAGCAATTGTGGTTCCTTTTATTGGATGATAACGATGTCCTAAGGTCGGGCGGTCTACAGCTTAGAGTGGAGTGCGAACCATTACGTTCTTACCGGGAATCAAATATACGGAACTCCTTGATTAAAAAAGACCACGAATGAAGTTTACTCATTCATAAAAGAGAAATACGAGCCTATGTGATTTTATAAGTAGAAGTTGAAGTTTGAAAGCAAATAATTACAGTTCTGTATCCTTATAACACAAGCACGTAGCAGACGTATCAATCATTATAGTTATGTATCCTTACACACCGCAACCGAGACAGGCATACCAAAGTGTTTCGTTACGCATCGAGAAGTGGTCTCTTTTCTTCTGAATATATTTTTTTTATATTATTTTCTAAGGACTTAGAGATTTTCACAGCGAGTAGTTGAAGATGTTTAAGTATTACAAAAATACAAAAATATGTAACATTTTTGACATTCTACAACTTTCATCGTTCTTTGCGATTTACTCATAAACTAATTGCCGGCAGGTGGTAGAAGCTTTTTTCATATGCATGTACGCAAATATCCAAACTTGAACGAAACCATATATTAACAGACATTTCTTATGTACTTGTCTGAACAACATCGCACTTTTTAAAAGAAAACAACTCCTATCTTCAACATATTAATATAGAGCAGGAAGAGTTGAAGAAATACATTTATTTCTTTTTAAGATAATGAAATCTAAGTGCACATATATCACGTAACTCATGCATATAAATACTACTTACTCTACACACACACACAAAAAAAAACAACATAAGATGACGTTTCATGCTTCCAGCCAATCCAATTTCCGTGTGCTATACTAAATGTAAATGGTAACTTACTTGTTCTGTACTTTTCTTTTTAAGTAACTTTTTGCTTTAGAAATTACCTTTGCTTGCTTGCTGGACATAAATGAAAGAAATATTGCTGCTTCATCTTCCTCCAACTTCATTCGTACTCCTTTTATTTACGAAAAAAAAAGAGCTCTCTCTATGTCCAAGTCTCTCTCATAATATTCTATTGCCTTTCAGGATATTTATCTTTGCTTTGATGTAACTCATTGTCGCACCAAATAATCTTCACCTTAAGTTAACTTTTTTTTCTTTTTTTTTTACTTTTCCTGTGTTCAGATCCTTCGTTTCCCCCACTACTGAATTGGAAAATTCTCTCTCTTTCTTGTTCATTGTCATTGAGTTGTATGGTTGTGTGTCCATGTGTTAGTGTGTGTGTGTGTGTGTGTGTGTGTGTGTGTGTGAGAGAGAGAGAGAGAGAGAGAGAGAGAGAGAGGGAACCGTAGCGTACATAAATATTGCTCAGGGAGGGTTAGAATAGTTTGGTTGGATGGTTAGAAGACAAGGAGAGAAGGGGGAGAAGAGTTTCATTCGTGTCTCATTTCCATCACAAAAACCTTTTACCACCACAATTCACAGACAGGACAAGCTTTTCGAAAAAAAAAATGTAGCTAACCCATTGAGTACATATGTGTAAATTTACATATGATACATAAGGCAAAAAAAAAAAAAAAGAGGACTCTAACAAAGAATGTCTCAATGTTAAACACAAATACGTTTATGCAATATATTCGTGTTTATTTTCTTTCCTCTCTAGGAAGAGAAAAGAAGTAAGTATGTACTAAACTTATTTCATCTTCTTTTACATGACTTGATTTTGACATGTCCTTTTGGTTCGTATTATAACACAACGTAACAATAATAATAATATCATGTGAATCAAAAGAAACAAAGATATGAACCTCACCAAGATTGCTGCAACAATAGTAAACGTTATACAGGAAATGAGGTTAGTTATGGAAATAAATCGAGAATTAGCTAAAAAAGTAGCTCCTACAAATTCGACATTCACACTTGGCGCCGTACGTGCCGGGCGCATAAACATAATGGCGTACTCAGAAGCAAATACACACATGATTTTTTATATTTTGAGTTCTTTCATTTTAATTTCTTTTACTGTCAGTAGTATTTCTTTGCTTCTTAGCCCATCATATGTATACGTGGCTTAAGGTGAGCATGTTTAGTTTTGGTCTAACTGGTGTCCCGGAAATTATTATCATTTTTTTTTTACTATTATACACAAACAGTTGTACTCTCCCCATTATCGGTTAATTGCACAAAATTCAATAGAGATGCATTACGTTTGAGACTGTTTTCTTCTTGTGGATCTTTACCTGTATTCGAACACAAGTTGCCACAATAAAAAGTTTTGTCGCGCGCACTGTAAAACCTCTTTGAAACTATTTGTTCTTATCTCGAAACTGGATATCAAAAGTAATGTTGAAAAAATCGAATAAAATCTGTATTTCAAACCACTTTTTTTTTTTAATCATACAGTATAAGACTAGGGAAGTACGCATTTAGTAGTATGAAGTTAGAAAATTGTTTAGCAAAACATATAATCGCTTTTATTCTATTTTCTTTATAACACTGTGAATTGTAATTTTAAGACATTGCAAAACTTCTTGTGTAAAGAGGTTCGTGCTATGCACTACTGAAAATGAAAATTCAGTAAATAAAACAAACGAGTCTTTTGACTGATACTTTTTTTAAAAAAAATAGTGCTTCCTTGTTTTGTAAGAAATGAACAGAGGGAAGAACTACCAATAAGAAAGCTTGGGGCTTTATTATTATAAAATCTGAAGAAAATAGAAGTATCATTAGATTTCTAAACATCCTTTTAGGTTCATGTTGGAGTTTTCTAAGCATCCGTTCCCTTTCACGTTGAAGTTTTCTAAACATTCTTTTCCTTTCACGCTAAAGTTTATTCATCAACATTTACACCAATTTTATCTCGCTTTGAGTAATAATCATAATATCCATTGACTAGAAAGTTTGCAATACCCTAATCTTAATGGGTCCTAGAACCCATTTTGTATTTTAGCTTCAATGACAACTCGCGGTGACTTAATGATAGAGCGCTCAAGATGCTAGGGTTCGATCCCTGCTCATGCCATTGGCTTTGTGGTGGACAAACACCGTGTGCGTGGGGCTTCTTGGAGTTCTCCAGTTTCCTCGCACTTTCTTCATCCCATCTCATCAATCCGGCCTGAGCCCAAGTTGCCTAAAAGCCTTAAACACTAAAATTAAAATTCAAAATTCCAATGGTAACATATCAAATATGAAGAAATACCTCGACAACTTTCTCCCGACTCCCCTTGCGAAAGATTTTTGCGACACGTTCCTTACGGTTTCCGGAAATGAAGGTAAAGAAGCGAGTGCAAATCCTCGTGAGATACATCCAATTTCACAGAAGTGCTTATATTACAAAAATACCACAAAAAGTTCTACCTTCGTCACTAGACTTAGACTAAATCAAAGTCTCTTATTTCAAATCTGAAGTCAGTTTTTCTATTTGCTTTCATTAAGGGTTGTCTCCCTTCGATGAAAAACCCCTCTGGGGCCGCTTAATTCAGTTAAAAATACGAGAAAAAAATAACCAAACGGGCATGCGAATGAACAGAAAATCCCAGACAGTTCGCGCAAAAAGAGAAGGAAGTTACTATGCTTATTTCACGGTATTTTTACGCACTCGAACAGACACAACGTCCACACGTTAACTCAACTTGTCTGGTAATTTGAATAAGCGAACAAGGCACTTGAAAATTCAAGCATCCCAAACTATAGAGTGTGAATAGATTGTTCGTTCTTCGGGTGTAATGCAGCAAAACCTTTCACCCTCTTCTCTCTTCATCTTTTTTTCCAGACACTTTTGACATTCCACTTTCAACCAACCCTTCAATCCTTGGGCCAATTATGACGCTATTTGGCTTTCATACATACAACACACATACAAAAGGAACATGTCAGATCCCAAAAAAATAAAAAAGATGTAGTTAGCAGGAAAGAAAACGACCGCCATTAAAACAGGTGTTAAATCATGGACGAGTGAGTAGGCCAATTTGAACTGTGACGGAAAAATTTCTGCAGATAATAGCAGTGGGTCCACCACACCCGATTTTCTTTTAACAATACAAGCCGTAACAAAAACGTAAGGGAGAGCGAAGTCCTTCCTTTTCCCTTTCTTTGCACTGATACGGTTGTGTGTTCATATCATAAAACAAAATGCACCATGATGTTTTAACCCTCTATTCTTAGTAGAAAAACCCATTCGGATTTTGACTTCTTGTATTCACTACTAAGCAGTTCTTTTTATACGGTATATTATCAAGAGAATTGGGAAACAGACAGACAGGGATTAAAAGACTGAAATAAAATTTTGATTTCCTGGAAATTATTGCCATATCGTGCTGGGTGCAACAGTAAAAAATAATAATAAAAAAAAAAACCCTTCGAAACGAGTTTTCTGCAGTCCGTCCTTTTAAAAACTACTGACATAACCTCCCCTTTTCCTATTGTCCGTCTCTGAAATCATAATAGCGTAAACAGTGATTGAATCTTAAGCAATATTGTCAAATGAAATATATCTAAATTCCCAATTCTCTCTGAATGAAATATATGTATTTCTACTCCAAGAGACCCTCACATACAAAATGACCCATTTGGTTATTCAACTCCTGAATAATAATAATTTTGACCATCTTTTCCACAATAAGGATGGACCAAATCTTTATATGTGATTGACTTAAATTTTGATCTGTATAGTGCTGCAGAAAAGGGCATTTTTATATTTGAAAAAGACCAAGGAACCTTTCCCACACCTCAAACGAACCAGGGTCTGTACACTTAAAATGTGAAGTATCAAAGAAAAGCTATAATTGAGGAGAAACAATTGTGGCATTCACAAATGTCTCTGAAATACAATTTTGTCTCATTACTGAAGCAAGATAGCACAAGTTTCCAACTCACATGTTATTTCATGCAACATCTCAAAATTGCATCCATTTATTGGAGTTACGCATACGTTGGAAACCTTGGTTAGCAGCCAAGTTCTATTAGGCAGTTAGAACCACAGACAAAACCATATATCATATTCTGTAATTTTTGGTTAGAGTACCGAAGCTTGTCACATGTCTGAGAGTTGGCGTCCCTCGGCGGTCAGCTTCTCGGGAAAGACACAAGAAAGGTAACGGCCACTACCATTGTTGAATTATCCCGACACTCGTCTGATAACACTGAGGGAAACTTCTGTCCAAATGGCCATTAACGTGGCCTGAACCCAGTTGCATTGAGATTAGCTGCCCGAAACTCATGGCCTTAGCCACTGGATAGCGGGACTAGGTTTCTTATCAACATCGTGTATTCAGTTGTTACAATACTAATATATAGTTAACTCACAAAAATATAATTTTAAAAATTAATAACATGCTGTAAGATTACTTTGAAAGGAACATATATTTTTTATGTTTATGTTATTATCAAACTAATCACATTTAGAACTTAATTCCGAACTCGGGCTTTTCAATAAACAATCGTAAAAATAAATACAACTTTGTATTCTCGAAAGAAGGTAGAACAGTATTAGGTAATCATTTGTGTAGGAAGTAAATGATTGACCTCGAGGTAAATCTCCATCCACACTTTCTAAGTAATAAGTTGGAAGTAACAGTTTTCTATGTTTTAATAAGTCAAATGTTTGTGATGTCACATTTATAGGATTGAGCGGTAATACTATACACATTCACACACATATATATAGTAGTATTATATAAAACAAACAAATACTGTAACAGTTAACGTCAACAACAAGAATTTACCTTTTTGGGCAATCATAAAGTAGAAAGAGAAATATAATTTTCACCTTAATTAGGAGAAATCCAATGAGATCTAATTAGTGAACAGGTAAAGAGACAATTAAAACGATACTTCTACTTCCTTTGTGTATATACTTGACATTTTTATTGCAGGAGAAGAATATACTGGTTGTCGTTTGCTACCTACTCATAAAGTTATATAATTTCTCAAACTCTTGTTAAATTACCACATTTCAAGACACACTATCTACCCAAAAATAATTGGACAACTACTATACTCGAAATAATGGAGTTTTGCACACGATCTTACCTTACCTGTTCCGTACACAGCGTATGCAGGTGACTACGTGACCAAACCCTGAATGGTAGCGCTCAGAGAGTTAGTTATATATAAGAACGTTATTATTAATATGTTATCTTTTTAGTTTATTGGATTGTCCAAGGATCGATACAAAAGCAGCCATAGTTCAAAAGCCTTTTTAAAAAATGATCACAAAGGACCCGCAGAAACATTCCAACGTAATATCCTTAAAAAAATTGAAACAGTTAACAACGGTCAGTGGTTTCACTACTTATGTATTCATGATGTATTAATCAATTCATAATTTCGCTGCATTCTCTCATTCAATGTCCCTTGTATTTTTATAAGTTCACTTTGCTTCGATAGTATTTATTTAAAACAATGTGCTCCTGAAACAATGCTAAAGGTCCTTTTAACAAGTAAATGGTTAATCACACGCGAGACTATAATCCACCTTTTACTTTTACAGAAAAAAATCTTGTAAAGTATCTAATAAGAAGCATACTATTCTACAAGGGTATAATTGTAGTTACAAACTTTACACGTTACAGATATCATCTTTAACTTCTGAGCAGCAGTTTAAAAACACAGTGCGTTTACATATATTGTATTTCTAAAATTTATTATATTACTGCATTGCAGGGTTAGCATATCACTTTTTACCAGTGGAGAATAGTAAAGCTAAAAATGGAGGACAAGTGCGGATCTTTTCCTCCAATAGAGGACAACTAAGCTAAGATTGGTAGAAAACTATAGCTACCTTTCATTTAAAACCCGATAAAGAAACACTAATGAACAGAAGGAATTCTTAGATTCAAATTTCAGCTTTTACAGGGAAGTTACACAAAATTTTACACTTCTTTTGTATAAAGTAAAAAGAAATTAATTAAAATGGATACTGGTTATGAAATGACGAACCATTTGCTTGATATTTTTCCGTAATGAATATTTTTATTAAAATTAACAATTTGGATCACAGGAGTACGAATATGTCCAATTCGAAACTTTTTTTAACTTGGTCATTAGAAATTTGAAGATATTTAAAGATATTTAGAAAAGGAGGGAAAGCAGGAGGACAAAATGGAAAGCGAAAGATATGTCCTCCAAAAGGAAGACGTCAGGTAACTGCAATCCTGTGTATTTTTCATTTGCACTTAAAGTTTTCAAATGCAATCTAGACAGTTCATATGTAGATCAGTGATCATAGAAATGTACACACGATCTTACATTTGCAGAAGACGCGACTACTTACGCAGGTTAAAATGAACCTTTGTTCTGGATTTGAAAAGATTTCAGAATTATTCTAAGCATTATATCGGCCCGATATTCCACTTATGTAGGCTGGTAGATAACGTTAGAAAATCTAGTATTATCGATAAGAAGCGTTGTAGGACTCGGAATGCTGATGAGTAAGCTCTTCACTTCTGGAAACGAAGGAATTTCCAATTCTAGAAGACGTTAAAAAAACAAACAGAAAACTACAGTTTCCTTACGGACAAAAGAAATTTGAACAGCGTTTTATTTGAAATAATTGAGAGTCTGAACAAAGTCGCCTTAGCGTTGGCTCAGACTCCATGTGCATATTACTTTAGTTTTTGCGAATTATCTCATGAAGCTGATATTGAAGTTGTACCTAATACAATTAGAATGGATTTGATCTTGGGTGGTATCTGACTGTTTTCTCTGGTTTCCCTTGGTCACATCAGATAAATACTGGGATGGTTCTTTGAATAAGATAAGGCCAGGGCCGATTCTTTCCAAAAAAAATCTCCCTCTTCTTATTGTTGTTAAATATATCCAGTGTAAAATGGACGAAATTGTATCTGGAGATTGTTAAATAAATAAGTTACAACTATGATCAGACTAACCTTTCACTGCTCTCAAATTATAATTACGGATCTTCTTAGCATCATTTCTAGTGAATCTTCTTAGCAACACTGCCGCAACATTGACTGAATAGTTTAGACACGAAAACTTTTCAGAATTTATTTGATTGTCTGCAATTAACACAGTAATTAAATGTCACCAAGATTTCCAAAGTGTATATATACCAATGACATCCACCCACGTTCGCTTTGTAAGATATAGTTTGAAATTGAATTCATTAGAATTGGATCACAGTTCTGAATACAGTTGTTTCAGTAGCAGATTTATTGACTTCGTGTTTTATGATTCACACTGTATTCTAGATTATCAGCAGTTTTACGGTAACGTGAAAACTGAGTTGCTGCATTCTATGCAGGTGGCGATATTTAGCACATTTTTCTTAAACGTGAAAAATAACAGTATCATTTCTTTCTCTGTTGTTTACTTCTGTTTTCTTGTTTGCCTGCGGTACAGATGGACAATGAACTTACGGGTGTATTCTTGTTTCTCAGTTCTGATGTGGCAATTTTCTAGGCCAAAAAAAAAGAGCTTGGAATTCTGTAAATTCTGCGAAATTGTTTGCGTTTTACACAATTAAATCTGCTCTAAATTCACTTGATGACTTAGCATTCGGGAGATCCTGGGTTTGGTCCGAGCGGCCGACCATCCTGACTAAGGCTTGTTTCTTTTCCTGTCACACCAGACAAATGCCAGTATCTATAAACTAGGTTTTTGGATGATTACCTTCCAACATCCTCTCCCTCACCCTATTTAACATCAGCTATATAATAAAACTGCTGGAACTTTAATGTTTCTGAAATGCAGACGTATACCTGTACTGATATTCAGTACAAATATCGTTAACTTAAAAATGTTTAATTACATCAACACGAATTCAAGAAATTTCACGACAATAACAGAAATAAATTAAACGCTTTGAAAATGAAACCAAACAATTTGGTTGAGCACATCATAGAAACAAATTGACTTCGAACAATCTAACAAAAGAATAGTTTTTATACCCTGGTATTCCACACTCGCCATCGACATTTTTAAAGGAAATTTGTAAGATGGTTTCGAATTTGGCACTTGTATCACTACTTTATTCAACTTTAATCTAAGGATATTTCAGTATTTTTTTAAAAAAAATATGTCTCTATTTACAGAAACATCAAAGTCACGTTAGTTTTACTATATAGCTGACGTTAAATCAATTTCGCTCGAAGTAATAGAAATTATCATATAGATTATTTTGACTGATCAGTAGGGCTCGGATTTTTTGGATTCTGTACACATCGCTTTAGGCTTTGTAAAGAGTTGGTTAAGCCCATGTTAGGATTTTATTTTGTTCTACCATAAATATATTAAACTGACAAATATCTACTTAAAATGAAATGATTAGTATATAGATAAAGAATATTGCCATACAAAAAGAATATTGTCATAATCTGTTGGATCACCCCAGTAATCTGTCGAACACCAAATCGCCCGTTACACAATACCCCCTTGTCTTTTCCAAGTCTTGGAATTTGCAATGGAGAAAAATATACAAGAAACAAAACATATTATCAGACGAACAACACATATTTATGAAGAGGAAATGAATTGATTCAGTAATATTTAACTTCTACAGGAAATGCGTGAAAGTGCAGACAAGAAAGACAATTTTGTACAGTTTTCCTTAGAACCTAACAGATTTTCGCTTTAGTACCACATGAGGAACTCCTCCAAGAAGTTAAACAATTACGTTATAAGAGTACTTACCAACAATTGCTTTATGTACTGCTTAGAAAACTGCAAAAGGCAATGTAATTAATATATTCCAATAATAAAGATACTTATCAAATATCTAAACAGTTATTCAAAATCGAAACAATTTCCTATGGCGTGTCTGAAGGATCAGTTTTACACCCAATATTATTTCTGATATATCGCTAAATATCTTACCCAATAGTTAACATGCAGCGAAAATGCACTTTCTACTGACTACACTAAGCTTTTAATAAGTCAGTGATAATCAAGTTCTCGAAACGACCTATGGAATTGGTTTTGAAAAAAATAAACTCAAATTGAACACAGAGAAAATATTAACAGTTATTATATTTTCCATATCGAAGCTTTTATATACTTAAGATAAAATAAAATAATAGCTGAGCAAAGCAATACGTTTTAATTTAAAACTAAAAACGTGTAACAGTTTCGCCAACTTTATAACTAACTACTTGGCTTCATCAGACACACTAACTTACACAACCAACACAATTTGTAACAAGACAGCTATCTGGTTCCTGAGAATTTATAGTTAACAACATTCACTGATTCCCTCTCACCCCCTGTTCCTACTACATCTAAGCATACAATCCCAAAATAAATCTTTTCCCGTAGAACTTTTAGGTCCAATATTAACAGTTAACGTCCACCACTTACTTAATAAACTGTTAGACTAAGTAAACATAAAATTACATAAATGAGAGCAAAAAGCTGATAAGTCTAAATTGCTTGTTTTTCAGGATGGATGTTTGAAAGTTACAAAACATCATAAATAATAGTTTGTTTAATTATAAGAGATTATTGATTTTCCTGGAGGTGTATTTCATACTAAAGTATCATCTGGAGGGTTAGTGCAAGTTTCTTATGCATATGTACCAAGTAAATTAATTTGGAACATGGACTTATCAACTTTTTGTATGGAAAATTAGAAATGTGACAAATTGAGGCACCTTATGCTGTTTTATACTGATTCAATTATCAACAATATCCACACAATGTTATTCCTTCTGAAGAAGGGAGTCATAAAGCGCCACATTCTATATATATACAAGATATTATAGAAAGTAACTGGCTCTGGAATGACGATATATTGTAGTGTGTGTAATATGACCCCGGAGTTTCCCCCTCGTAATTGGCCGGGATGGAGCAATCAGTTTGTTGAGACCTTTCATAACATTTCTGTCGTCACTCGAGTACTGCACAAGAGAATGTTATCATGGCGGACGTCATCTCCCTCATGTTCGGAAGGGTTCCACGACCGTGCTATGTTGGGAATAGGCGTATGGCACGGTCGAGAACACCTTTCAAGTTATAGGCGCCTACCAGTATTATTATCTTGCATGCCATTTGTGACAGAATGCTGCAGGAAGAATTTTGTTCCTCTTTTGTCAGCTTTATCTATGTGGAAGACATTGTGACTTTCTCTAATTATCTCCTTCGTTTCTCTTTCTTACCAAATGCCCTGTCAAGGGCATGATACTATGTCCAGGAATACAGATGTGTCGAATTTGGTATTTGGCAGATGCTGCCAAGAATGTAAAAATATACTCGTTTTTACACTGCGAAAAACAGTTGTTGGTAAAAATGCTTCGTACCAACAGAATTCTTACATATACGAAAGAAAGCAGCTCAGAACCTCATTTCGGCCTTTATCGCAACAATTCTCACTATAACAGTGTTTTGTTTTTCAAGTTCATGATGCCGAAATTATGCAGCCACAACTGTCCTTTGTGGCCGTTACTTTAGCGCGCTTAGTGCTCAAAAGCAGCTGGATTGTCAGGAAACTTCTGGACATTAGATATTCAGGTACTCGTTTCTTAATTGATGCCACGTGAACGCAGGCATGCACGCTTATTTTATGAAAACACAATGTAACTGATTCTGTACTTGTTTAGTTCGTGAAAGCTATGAATTCAGATTTCATGAATTCTGCCCATTAAGTTTTTTTTCTTCTTCTTTCACGAAGCTATAAAGTGTCGATATCCAAAGACTTAAAAAAGACCTTTCCCATTGATTTGTGCGGGATTCTTTGGTACTACAAATGACGAATATGTTTTGTTTCTCGAATGGCACAATTGTGGACTGATAGATGTGCCAGGCTTGGGTAGAAATAGCGGTGAAATTGAGAAGTTACGTTCTTAGTAAGTAGTGTAAAATCAATTTTGAATTATTCTTATTTTAGGTAATACTTTTTGTTTGTGATCAGTGGAGTTTATTATTTAATAATGCATACTTTGGTTGCGATCTAACGTACTAGTAAGTTCTGGGAATGTCGGCTATTTGTGATCAACAGGATAGCATCCTTGATGTTTTGAAGCACAATGGGGTGTGTAGGAGTGCATGCGTATTTATTACGTGAAAGTTCGCTTTCTCATTGCCAACAAAATGTTTTTTCAAGAAAAATATGGAAAATAAGGATGTATTGTTTCTATATTTCGATTCTTTCCTGAACATGACTTGGTCAAAGGTACTGACAGTATTTTGTAGTGGGTTCCGGTACTATGTAGTTCGTATGATTTCTACTGTACTTGTGTTGTTAGTCTCTACTGCATACGCGTACAGATATTACGTTTTGCATTACCATTAGTACAAAACATTCTAAGAATTTTAATTTTAATTTATTTATATCATTTAGGCATCTATCGCTCAGGCCGAAATAGGGTAGTGGAAAGGAGTCGAGCAAGGCCTAAGTTGAAAGTGTCATCCTGGCATTTGGTTACTGTGTCCACTCTTTGTTTCCGACATAGGGTTTTAGTGAATGATTTTGTTCTGTTATTTCCATGTACTACACTTGCATATTTTTTTCAATTCAATGATTGAAACCAATATATACTGACTTTCAAGTTTATTCTTTACCGGGTACTATTTTAACTGTAATTTTCTAGACCGATACGGTTTACTTCATTATTTGTCAAGATACGACGTCATCTATGAGTATTCTGCGTCCATTTCTGGCACCTCTAGTACCGAAACTAGGCTTTAGTTTACATATCTTCAAAGGAACCTTTTTTCTTGCTTTGATGAGAACACGTTCGTAGAATATTGACAACAAATTTTTGTCCACCCTATATAGGTTAGTAAAAGCAACTGATAGGACTGAATACCGTAATATAGCGTATACCAGTAATTCTCACATTACATGAGAACATAAGGCGCACCCGAATATAAAACAGAAAAAAAGAGCCAATTTGAAATAGCGAAATAAAAAAAGTACACCTTGCATTAGGAAATAATATATGGTAAAATACTTATGCTCATGTTAATCTTAAATTAAAGCAATTATGTAAAGCTTTGCAAATTGCATGCATTATTGATCATTGGTAGAATATAAAAAGTTATTTGAAAAATAAATTAAAGTTCATATTTACAAATAAAATACTTATTCTTATGTAAAGTTTAATATTTTTTTAATCAGGATAGACATCTTGTAAATATGGACGAAAATTTTCTCAGTATAAATTTCTACGTAACAATCACTTAAATAATAAGAATGTTTATAACACAATTGTTCTCTGTTTCTAAGTTTTCAGTCCATTAATGTCTGAAACTGAACTGGAAACTTCTGATCTTGACCTTATGCTATTCTGCTTCAAACTTGCGGGGAAAAAAATGTGGTGGATTACCTGGATGATGAAATTTGTCCTTATTATGACATTAATGGCACATGGAAAATGTCATGAAGTGAAAATATTCAGTCTATTTACTGAGCAATTGTATCAGATCTACAGCCACGTCCTAGAAATTGCATACTGTTGGCCTGTATTGGGTATTTACCTGCTTAGTATTGCCGTCTGTGTGAATACACTGATATCCATCTTCAGCGTTTTGAAAGATAATATTCAAAATTTGACGAGATTTTTGTATCTTGTTCCAAATACTATTTTTTATTATATTTTACTTGATGATATCTGCAGCGGCTCTTGATCATTTCGTCAAGTTGACATTTGAAACTGAATTTAATGATGCGTTACGTGTCTATAATAACAAACTCAGCAGTTCGAAACTCGTGGGATAAGTTCCAGCAAAGTTTAAATTGTTGTGGTATACACGGACCTCAAGATTGGAAGACAGTATTACTCCAGAATGATTCAACTTATGATAATTTGTTTCGTGCTGCCATCTTCCTGCTGTGTCACTAACGACGTTCAAAATGATAACAGATGCTATTATTTCAATTATCCGATAGACATGAAAAATATGCATCAAATAGGCTGTATGGACAAGTTACAGAGTAAATTTTCTGTTCATGGTGATTTTGTGCGTTTTAACATTAATTATGTTGTCGTTTCTTAGTTTTTTGTGAATGTTGCAGCTTGGTTAACCGACCGGATGTTGTTAGAGTTTTCGTTATAGGAGTAAACAACCATATGGATTTTATTGTGAACATTTCCCCAAGAAAAATATCAACATGTTAAAATTTGTAATATTTTTCCACAAACACTTACGCAGCACAAAGTACTAAGACATGAAAATTCGATGATTTCTGAGAATGTATCTCAAGAGATAGTCTGTTTCTAAATGTTCAAGTTTAAAGTTGTGTTTCAGATGAAAAACAAATGATAATTTATGTTGATAACATTGTGTTGTGTGTGTACCGAGTCAGATTTTTAATACAATAAATAAATAAATAATTAGAAGTCAAGGAGTTTATTTTGAGATTCTTGTAACTGGAAGCTGCTTCATAGCGAATACTCTAGTATCGAATGTAGGCGATGCCAAAAGTATCATCGCTTCTTAAAGTTAATCGTATTCTCTACTGTAAAAAAATAGCACAGCTGAATAAATATATCATAATGGACATTTCCGTTTTCACCGTCCTTATATATTTTATAATTTGTTTGTGTACATGAGATTAAATAATATATAATGTTTTTGAAATGAAAATCATCATCTCATTGGTTTGACGTAATCAATCCGTACTATTTCCGTAGCTATATGCTCCTTCCTATGTTACGTTCCTTATTCAGAAGTTTCAAGACAAAAAACAAGAAAGAGAAAGCATCACTTAACGAAATAATTAATGTACAAATCTGCAGAACATACTTCAATAAGTTAAAACACCAAAACATGCTTTTAATAACAGAAATTGCTCGAAACAATGACAGAGGTCAGTCTTAACTTGCATTGCTCTTCTTATCGCTGGTTTGTGTCAATTTTGATGTCTTGACAATTTGGTGCTATTGGTTAGCGTACGCAACTTCTAACTTTTTATACTTTCACCTAAGGCTGTTCGAATCCTATCAAAGGCCGTATTTTATTTCACGAAACGCAAGAATAACTTCAATGTAATAGTTTCAATTTACATTTTTGTTTCTTACGTGCTTTTATTATTGTTTTTACAATGACATATTAACACTGTTCAATATATTCGCGGGCTACAAGTACTACATTAAATTGTTAACAGATGGCAGTAACGAGCACTATTAATTCATGTGCTTTTAAGTTCTTGAAAAATGCTTCACTAGCAATCATTTAAAAAAAAGTATACGATTGTCGGATGTAAAAGTCCACATTTTTTTACAGAAAAAATAGGTAATTCTTTTTAAATACAAGAGTTCTAAAGAGCATTATTATAAGATATGATTTAATCATGAAAAAAGAGCTGCTATAAATTATTGTTGAAGCTACCAAAATATATCAATATCTTAAAAAGTAGTAAAAGTAAAAATCAATTTTAAATGAATAAAACGAACTAAATGACGTGTTAAGGCATACAGAAACGCTATTCACCACTTATAATATTTCTTTCGATCCATTTTTGCTATCTCTTCATAACAATACTAACAAATCAAATACCATCTGTATGTTAATGACAAGCAGTCGGCAGGTTGATTACGTCATAACATGGCGGCGCCCGATTAAGCGCAAGACTGTTTCGTAGCAAGGCTTTATTACTTTTGATAAATGCATCACAGAAAGAAAAGAAAATGTTTTCCGTAGTCTGCTTTAACAGAAGATTTTTTTATTGCAATAAAAAAAATCCCTTTCGGTAGGCCTACAGGCTGAGGTAGATTTCGAAGTTTCGCTGGGAGCCGGGGCTCGACCCCCAACTTCAGTGCTTTTGAGAGGATGCGCCCCCAAAGGGAAGATTTGCCCCATTTATTGTAACATACTCTTGGTCATACACCTTCATTGAAAATTTCGTTTCTCTACCTTCAATGATTTGGAAATTGGGTTTTTGGGGCGGCCATTTTGGATCCAAGTTGACGACTTTTTGAAAGTTTTCTTATTTTGTCGTGACCTACTTGTGATAGTACAACTTCAAGTAAAATTTCATTTATCCAGCTCAAACGGTGTGCAAA
Source organism: Lepisma saccharinum (assembly GCA_022664845.1). Lineage (NCBI taxonomy): Eukaryota > Metazoa > Arthropoda > Insecta > Zygentoma > Lepismatidae > Lepisma > Lepisma saccharinum. The sequence goes on from JAGDQP010005368.1 coordinate 78,566, forward strand.
ATGGGATTTTGGGCGGTCATTTTGGATCCAAGATGGCGACTTTTCCCAAATGTTATGATATTTCCCTAAGCTACTCGTCATAATGCACCTTTATGCCAAATTTCGTATCTCTAGCTCAAACGGTGTGGAAAATAGATTCTTAGGTCCGCCATTTTGGATCCAAGATGGCGTCTTTGAACTCATTAGGTAACATTTTCATAATCAAAAAGT
>JAGDQP010005369.1:0-21776 GCA_022664845.1 Lepisma saccharinum
TATTGCGGAATAGAATCCGTTCTGGCCAACCAAGAAAACTAACTCCCCGGAATGAAACCTACATTCTTCACTCTGTGAACAAAACCCAAAGAATTAGTGCTAAAGATTTGGCTACTTCACTCGCCTAGAATATATAAGTTAATGTTAGAAATTCATTGAACAACCCAAAATTCATTGCAAAAATTGGGATTTAGATTTGTATCCAGAGCATCAATACTGGACACTCCATTAGTAATTACACAACCCCAAATCGTAACAGACCCTCCAACATTTTTACCAGTGGAAGCAATGTTCTTCCTTCTGAACGCTTCATTCTTCTTTCTCCACACGTCTTAATATCCATCACTACAATACAAGTTTATCTTAGTCTCATTCTAGAAAGAAAAAAAAAAAAACTTTTTCCAAAATTCCAGGCACTTATATTGATATTTCTTGGAAAATTAGAACTTCTTCTTTCTGCTTTCTTCTGATATCTATGTTTAGTTTGTGGCTACACATGTTCTGAATCCCATTTTTTTAAACACATCTACACGTCTGTAACATTAACTTGCATATCCTAGGCAAGTGAAGTAACCAAATCTTTAACACTAATTCTTTGGGTTTTGTTCACAGATTGAAGAATGTAAGGTTCATTCCGGTGTGGTGTGGACAACACTACACCGGGCAGTTAGTTTTCTTGGTTGACCAGAACGGATCCCCAATAACTGCTCTGTTTCATGTTTCTTTATGATGTATCCAACGGTAGAGCATGGCTTTCCAACAAACTTGGCTATGTCTCAGTACCTTTTACCTTCCACGCGTAATTTGAAATTAAAGTGAGTAGTTCCAATGTTATTCAACTCAATTTGTTCCCCATACTGCTTCTTTATGCCTGACACTGTGTACATTGCTTCAATACACCACGCAGAGTGCTCTTGTACATAAAAGGATACCTAGAATATTTGTTTCGAGAGTAGTATGGAGCTATCCAAATACTTTTTTTGCGATGAATTTACGTAGTTGTCACTTTTCCATTGCCTGTTATCTTACAAGTGTATCTAGTAATAGTTATTTCTATAGCATTCTACCTAAGGTATCCAAATTATCATAAAAGGTAAGAGATTTCGAAATAGGCCACGTTTTGCATGTGATACAGTCTGTTTTTCCTCTTTATTGAACTTGTCCGCTGTAGGTAAGACTGAAGCTTCTTGAACCATGCCTGTCGAATTCCAGAACCGAGAATTAAAAAAGAAAAATAATATTAGTCCAATAAAGTAGTAGCGCGGCGGAAGGGTGAGCCGGACAGAATGAGAACACATTTGGAAAAGCTGAGAAAATCCTCTGCATAGATTAGCATTAGTTTATGTTATTTCCAAAGTTCATTTTCTAGTGACAGCAGAAACTTTGTTCTTAATAATTAGATCATAAAATGGTTTAGTGAACATTTTTTTAACGTTATGCAAACATAGTTAGATTCTGTAATAGCTGGGCCTTCATAATGACTATATGTATACTATTATTTTATTATGGATATACTATATTTTACCTAGACCCTTATCTGGCAACAAAACAGACATCTCAATGGGCCCCTCTAAAGTTACACAGAAATTGACGCCCTTGCTAATAGTTGACCCCATTACCAAATATTTGTTCCTGTGAAGCCATGCACTACGTGGAAATGCTAGTCATCATATTCTTGCGTCTTAAAGGTAAGAATGGCTATGTTAGAAATCTAAAAATTCTATTTGCCCCAATTCCAATTAAATGGGCACTGTGCAAAAAATGGCGTACCAGTGAAATTGCCCCCCTTCCGCTAATAGCAATAACTGGTATGGTAATCATACATCCTAAGGAGTCTATAAACATCCTTCTAATTGTTAAAGAAGGAAAATTCAGGGATGCACTCGTAAATTTTCCAATACCGGCCGGAACGTTTCAATTTTTACCATATGTCTTACCAATAACTGTGAAGTGAGGAATAGGCATAACACAAAATTGTAAATATTGACAAAATATGGAATACTTTATCAACTAATTTGAAAAGCTTAATATTTAGAAACTGAATAAGAAGCATTTAAAGATATGCCATTGTACAAAACCTTCTATTTTACTCCAAATGTTAATATGTTACAAAAACTTATCAAGTGGATGAAAATCCTCCAATTAGTTGGTTTTGCTTGTCTTGTTCTGGTGTCATCTGCAGTTCGGTGTTTTCGCAGCCACGTTTTTACATATGGATCTGGATTTCAGTCTCTCAAGTTTGGGCCGCGCAATTTTGCAACCATTAAACTTGACACATGTGGCACTGTCAGTCTCCTACGTGTAGGGGTAATGATAAGATTCATTAGACTGTTAAAGTGTCAATATTTTTTTGTAAAATGGAACATTTTTCTCCTAAAATTTAGTGCCGGAATGGCGTTCCGATAGTAGTACACCCCTGGGGAAAACCCTATAATAATTACATTATAGCAATAAATAACTGGAAGAAAATTGAAGTATCAAAATCTTAGCTTATCTGCTTAGATTTTGATAGGTTAAATTTGTAACTTAACGAAGTCTTCTTGAAATTATCACCGTAACCACGACCAATAACAAAGATGACGTGTTTCGTGTGCAGAAGTTAGAAAAGTCATTACTCGAGACAAGTTAATTAAAACAGGCTGACAAGGCTATTAGATTTAACTTTACTGTAAACACATACAGCAAGCTTTACAGTTTCGATGTTCTAACAACACCTTCCTCAGATGAAATACTAAGCCACTAATCAACATTATAAGTTTCTTAATAAGTACCAGAAGGCCAAGAGATCCTTTCTACGTCTTCCGTTAATTACATCCCAGAAATCGTTTACTTTCTAAAAATAAACAAATTTCAACCAATCACAATCCTTTGCTCACAGGCCACAATCCTAGTCAACTAAAACTCTATAACAAACTTGCAACAGCAAACTACATATCTAAAAAGGAAACTGAATCGAGACGCAAAAATATTTTAGATAAATAAATACGTAATAATAAATAAACCACAAATATATAAAAATAACTAATAAATAAATAAAAAGGGAAACTTATAAAAAGGGGTTGCAGAACAGTCCTTATTTATTTGGAATACTTTCTCCTCTCTTCTCTTCCCAGTATACTGATGTGATTGGCGGAAAATTTGGAGATGATTTTTGATAACGGCATGTTTTGAGGGTTCGTAGATAGGGTGTGTGCTACATGTATGTCACATTGGGCGATTGTGAGAGGTACCAGGGAACTCCCATGTCAAATCGAACACTGATTAAAACTATTCATTATAACACAGCTTAACAGAAGGAAACTTAATTCTTGCTGTGTTTCAAAAAATTGCGATTTAAGATTTAGAGCCAGCAACCGATCGTGCAAGAAGATTAAATTTTTGAATACTGCCAACTTCGATTCCATAAAAGTATGAAACTGCTCTAAGAACATGGATGCCTATTGCCTTATGGGATTAAGATCTTTATTTAGAACACTTTATATTTAAAAGAAATGTAATAATTTCAAAGAAAGTTTGAAGGACTTCTAAACGAGTGTTTTTAATGATGAGAAACTACTCTCATGCCATCTTTTGGCAGAAAGAACACAACACTTGGAAAGACGTTGGACAGTTTCGGTTTTATACCAGTTAATTCAATTTCGACTTTATTCCATGAACGTTTGGAATATTGTCGAAAAGTTTACTACTGTCATGCCATCTTTTGGCAGAAAGAACACACTACTTGGAAAGACCTTGGTGAGTGACTTTACTTTCGGTTTTATAGAGTTAAACCACTTTCGACTTTATTCCATGAACGTTCGGAATAACGTCGAAAAGTCTAAATTACCATCAGAACTCGATAGTGCAACACTGTAAACGTTATAATTATATATAAATGACGGTTGTAAATTAATTGATCAAAGAGTGATTTTCCTGAATCGAATCTGTACTGTGATTTTTTAAAAGTTACTTCTGTGACGTAGTTTTCGGCTTTATTCCAATCGATGTTATTCCATTCGATGCTATTCCGCGACCCAGTTAACGCATTTCGGTTTAATTCCAATCGAACTTGTTCTTTTCGGTGTTATTCCAATCGGCCTTACTCCATTCGGCTTTATTCCAATCGATGCATTTCCTTTCGGTGTTATTCCAATCGGCGTTATTCATTTCGGCTTTATTCCGATCGGAGTATTTCAGTTCGGTGTTATTCCAATCGATCTATTTCCCTTCGGTGTTATTCCAATCGGTCTTATTCCATTCGGCTTTATTCCAATCGATGTATTTCTTTTCGGTGTTATTCCAATCGACCTGTTTCCTTTCGACTTTATTCCAATCGGTCTTATTCATTTCGCTGTTATTCCAATGCGATGCGACGCGATCGCTCATCGCTAGCGATTTTTTCGGACTTATTCCAATTCGGCCTTATTCTTTTCGATGTTATTCTGCGACCCCGACTGAAACCAGATAAATAATATAATTTCCCTTAAGTTCACCAAGACAATCAAGCTAAACACCTAAGATTTATTGGTTATTTCAGTGATAAAGTTCTGCGTTTCCATCAAGTGTATTGATAGATAAAATGTAAAATTGTATCATTATTAAATAATTACCACTTATTTCTATTTGGTTAATGTTTATTAGTGATTTGTACAAAACCATATGGAATTGTTTTAAAATGAGAAAGGAAGTTGCAAATTGATCATTTTGATGTAAACATTATCCAGAATTTCAGAAAAGGGAAGTGGGTGGGTTGGAAGCAATATTTGACGTTAATTGAGTTGAGAAGTGATATAGCCGATATATTTCAAGTAAAATTTCTACAGACTTTTAACATGTCGAGTTTCTTCTTTAAATTAAGATCTGTTCAAGATATTTTGATTTGAAGAGGAAATTAATCTATTTATTTACTGCTTGTAACAAGACACTTCACATTTGAATTCAGTGCAAAATGTGGTCATGAAACTATTTGAAGTGGTGATATAATAGATATAAGTTGCACGGTAAGTAAGTATACGTGCATTTAAAAACTTATTTTTATGTATGCTATATATGTAAACACATTTTGTCTTTTTGTTGGACGTGATTCTCCTTTTCACAAAGCCTAGGGACTTTTTGTGGTAGGTCTGACTCTGAATCACTGAAGCAGTATGACGAATTCAAATGGTATAGGCGTAACTATATTTCGTGATAATTTTATGTATTCTCTACTTCTGTCATGTACTTCAAATGTTACTGTAGATATCGTCGTTGGGGATGCAGCACAACGTAAATAACATTTTACCAATTTTACAGGAGATGGAAAAAACTTTGTAAAATATCAAATGGCTAATTTTAATGAAACATTGCCTTATATGATTTGAATATGGACCAGAATTACGCACACATTGTTTTCCACTGTTATTTGCTTTTGTTAATTTTTTAAAGTAACATATTATGCTGTATTGCATTTTTCATTTCTGATGTAAAATGTTAGTTACGCCGTATTGCGCTAAATTTAAGTAACTGGATAAATAGTTTTGCTTGAGATAAATTTAATGAATTCGAAAAAAGTTTACAAGAAGTGTACGTTTTATAATTATTCACAATTGAAAAACATTTACAAGTAATGAAGCCTGTAGAAGTTGTTCAAATCATCAGACATTAACATTTTAGAAGTTGGTTTCGTAATTCTTTACAAGCATTCCTTCTGGCACAGAGCACTCGGAACTCCTCAAAATTCTTTTTTGCTTCCTACAGCAAAGACACTACAATGGGGTTCGGTTTGTGCGTATGGAAATGTCAGTGACAATTATTTTTTAAGAACGTTTGGTGTAGACCGTATAATATTGGCCAATAGGGTGGTGCCCTTTGGTGTAGATAAAGTAAACCTTAACCCTAAAATGCGTGAAAAAGGAAAAAAAAAGTTCCTAAAGTCGAACTTGTGATATTACAGTACTGTAGGATTTTTTTTCTTTTTCATTTTTGCACGCATTTTAGTGTCTTTCATGGCTATAGGAAGCAAAACATATCATTTTGGGAAGTTCCGAGTACTACAGCACACAGCTTCCAATGATTAAGAAAACTTTAGATCGAAACAAAAATTAACCTTACCTTAAGAAAGCGGAGGATAAAGTTTTCCGATCTCAACCAGGAACTGATTGAACCTAACTTCAGGAGAAAACCTTTTGAATAGTTAAGCTGATAAATGTCCCACAAACTGCTATTTTTTTCTCCTAAATCTTGGAACACCTTGCCTTGCATCCCGCCATGCACGTTCAATATGTTATGTGTGTGCGCCTGTTTTTGGATCCACAAAATTCACGCTATGATTAACGGTAAAGTGGTCAAATCCTACCTGATCCAAATCCCTATATGACTTCCTGCAATCGCTGTAGATCGTTGTACCAGGTATTACCCATTCAAAAAGAACATCTGTAAGAGACTGCTTTTTTCTGTCTTTCACCACTGAGAAAAACTGATACCTCACGTCATACCAGGGTTGCCAACAACAAACCTGGGAAAAGCGGAAAGGCTCGTTCGCACTGGCTCCTCTCTAAGGAGAGCACAGATGGAAATACTTCCGGTACAGCACAGCGGAGCACTTTTGCTTATGCCCACCGCTAACAGGGGGCTGCGCCTTCCCGCGGCTAACGCCGCCAGCTCCCTTCGGACGCTCCGTGCCCCGCTTGCACACCGCTTCGCTCGATGTGCATCCTGCCCTGGTGGGTTTATGTACATCCTAGTTTTTAGTGGCTTCTTTTAAAATTATAAATCACTACTTTTATTAAATTTCCTTTTGTGTATTTACATTTGTACCGGAAGTGTTTCTACAAAAGTTCTCATAAGAGGAGCCATTGCGAATGGTTTGTGAAAAAAAAAATTGTTTCGTAATTACAAGCGCACAAAAAGTCCTGTCTGGCAACAATGAGACCTGCGCAGACTAAAGGAGTAGAAACAGAAAAACCAAGATGGTTTGAGCTGTCCTACTAGGTAGTTAGAACATTGAATATTTTTTTTCTACCATGTTGCACGTGTCCTTATGACGCTTAATTTTCCACACGGGTTTGGAAGTTCTGGATGCCAATTAATCAAGAAAATTCCATATTAAAAACTTAACAACGCCACACATCAGAAGGAGCTCTTGTAAAGTATAACTCTTTGTTACTTCTAGTGTTACATGAGATTAAGCAGGAAAATTAAGTTTTATAGAAGTTAACAATATATATAAAAAGCTCTTGCCTTTCCCTGTGTGATGATCCAACTATATGTGCAAAAATGTCTTTTCAATACTGGGTTGTATAATCTGCAGTAGATAATAATTTTCAAATTAATTTCTGACATTAAGTAATAAAAGTTAGTTTGACCCTGGATGAAAGACCACAATCTATCGCATTAGTTTGAAGTAGTGGCGAAACTTTCCCATTAGAATGGATAGACACTGCATACGTACACTTTCTAATATAACACAATGTGTACATATTATCATCCATTAATATGTATACACGTATAATGACATTATGTAAACACTGTCGTGTATTAGATGTTTATAAGTGAGGTATCCAGTTCCAAACCGACACTCAGCCATTCGCTGTAAATCCCTGGAAACTGAGGAGAAACTGTAGAATCTGGAGGAAATATTTGAGGATGTTCAAGTGATTCACATGAACATCCTCAAATATGTCCAGTTCTAACAAGCATTCCAGATTCTACAGTTTTTCTCAGTTTCCAGGGATTTACAGCAAATGGCCAGGAGTCGGTTTGATACTGGACGCGTCAAGTGTACGTATTATAATTGGAACTCTTCGTCACTGATCTGAGAATATATGAACACTGTTTATGATAAACATTGCTAAATATTACATATTGCAAGAACTATAACTATCTTGAGAACATTAAACGACCCTTCTCGTCAAAAGTTAACTTTTATTTTTTTCGCTGTAGTTGCGTAAGGTAAAGCATCATAAAACAGATGGCATTCAGAAGGGATTACTGCCTTCAGGTCCTGCAAATCCTGCCATTTATTTGCTTGAATTGTTTTCTCTCATTATATAGGCGAGGAAACTCGCTGATCACTCAGTAGTTAAGTCTCGTAGAAAGTGGCTGATATTCTTGAGAAAAATCAGTTTTGAAGTCCATTGTTCCACTGGGATTGTATCTTAATGCATGAAGTTCATGCACTTGAGCGTCGTCCTTAATATTTCCAGGTCTAATTGAATAATATATTATTCTTGACTGAATAGTCTCGAAAAAATTCTTGAGTAACATACGTTGACTTATATGGAGAAGGCTCCTGTGTTTCTTGAAAGATGCAACAGAGCATTAGAAAAGCATGCAGTTTCTATTCTGATATCCGCAGCTATCGGACCACAGAATGGTGGGTCTCGGATCCTTCTCTGTTGAAGACCTGAATTGCAAAACATTCCAAGTCCACCGGAGTATTTTTTTTTTTTTTAGGAGGAACGAAAAACAGTCCAAGGTCTTCGTATGTTATCCTATTTAGCGGAAATTATTATTATTATTATTATTATTTTTTTAAAAAGGTTTCTTTGCTGGGATTAGGATGTAATATTTATGCGAGTGGATAGCCCTTGGGACATAGACACCGACAAACATAATAAATGCAAATACGAAGAGTGAACTTGCGATGTTTTTCAATTCAGGTCTTCAATTAAGGGTTTGATGTCGATCACGAACGCTGCAAACACGGAAGATTCAAAACCACCTTCGCTCTCATCGAACGAATAGCATGTTACTTCTTTCGTTCCAGTATTATACATAGTAAAATTATGAACATTTTCTGTCTATGTTCATTCCTAGCATTAGGTCGGTCTATGTTATATCTTTGTTCATTCCCAGGATTAGGTCCATCCTTTAGATTCTTTTCTATTAAACTTTTGCTAATTTCCATTCCTGTCATGATTTCATATGTGCTAAACCATTGGTCGTCTTCGTCACTGATATCAGAATTGGTTCCTAAGTTTTCATTTTCGCAACACTCCATTATGCTGAAAAGGAAATAATACCCAACAATTAATACCGAAAGTTTTAACAAATTATATCAAGATTTTCCTTCACATACACAAAAAGAATAACAGACTTTAATTAATAATTTTAACTAAGAAATGTCGAACAATAATTATGCGTAACTCAATCATTTTACAAAGCAAACTAACGTGTTGTAGTATTTGTTTCAATACCGCGTAAGGTATAGTCACCTAGAAACAATTCCGCGTATAAATTGTTACACACAATGAAAAGTATTTTCCAAAGAAGTCACAAACAAATTTAAATGAAACCTACACCAAAATTATCTACAGATGCTACAAATTAGAAAATATACTTTCAAAATAACATATCTGGTCTTTTCTTGACATGTGGAGAGAGAGAGAGGACGTTCTATGTCGCCACACCAACACGATGGTCAAAACTCACTTTACACAGTATTTCATACCAATTTGGAGCATATTGATATACGCGGTATTACTTTGAGGGAATAACAGAGCCATCTGTTACGATATAGGTGTACTACTTCATCAAAATATGCACCATCCTATAAGTTGAATGATATAAAACACTATGCATCTCCAGCGACGTTGTCCAAAATAGTATGAAAATGCAATATAAGACGATTATGGAAATGTTTATTTATAATAATAATTCCAAGCAACAGGATATATTGGTTGCAGTAAAAGCTGCGTTATCTCTTAAATTTGATCTAAAAATATTTCAGTTTTATCGATTATAATTAGAATATGATAGTAACTGACTGAAGTTGCTATGAAAAGCGCAACGTATGTATTCTTTATGCTCGTTGCGTTAAAATAAGGGACAGCAATTGTTCTTTCAAGTACAAGCATGATAACATAACTACAACTGCAGATGAGTATGTGCACCAAATTCAGTAGTCCATATGTGATAATTTTGGTTATCACGGATACTAACAACCATTACTCAAAATATACATACGCTTCATGTCGTGAACAGCATCCTGATGAAGAGTAAACTCTTCTTAACTAGCTATTTATCGTTTGTTTAGGTAAAATGAATAACATTTCAATATTTTCTTAGGTACCGTAATCATAATACTTCCGGATAAGATGAAGTGGGGAAAGTGCACCCTCGGATTTCATAAGCTTGTTTTTTTTTTTTTTTTTTTTTTTATAGAGAGAGAGAGAGATACTGTGCTGTGTAGTGTAAAAATTACGTATTCAACTGTGCACGACCTGTACTCTTTTCTTTATTAGCTATAGTTTGAGAAATTTGGGAAATGATATCATCGTTCCTAAAAGGCCTCAGTACTCCCGCATCCAGATTTTTTTTTTTTTTTTTTTTAAAGGAAAGAATACTGGAAAATGAACAATACGGATATTTTCAAAGCCACTCATTAATACTCATTAGAGCCAATAATACTCATTAGAACTTACCGAATTAATTAATTTAGATTTGGAAGCAGGCGAGAAATATGAAAGCCCGTAAATTATGGCGTAATCTTATCAAAATCAAACACATTGAAATTGTGGATTAGTTCATTTGATAGATATTCTTAATTGTTATTGGGTCCGCTTTCCAAAATAGTATTGTTGTTTGTCATTTGTCCGTTATTTTTCAGAGAATATGAAGAAAATGTGGGCGGAAGTGCAGAGACCTGTTAATAGTTCATGCCCATCAACGTTCGGTTACTGCAATCTTCCCTCTGTTATTCTTTGAGAATTACATTTACTTATTCAACAGAAATGTTGTAAAATTTAAATTAGAAAATTATGTTTTATTATTCCGTTCAATCAGGGCGGTGGAGTCGGAAGCAATTTTTGCCTTACTGGAGTCGGAGTATGGTATTGGAAATAGATTGTTCGTGTTTATATTGTGTTTAGCACAGATACTTAATCTGAGTATAAATATTTCCAGGTAAATAAAAACACTACGTAAAATCAGTTTTGAATATGCAGTATGCACAAACGAAACCAGCGATAAGTGTTGGAAACTGGTACGAACTGGTTTTGTGAGTGGCATTGTTGAATTGTAACTAAATGACTATTGTTACAGAATTTTTGCTGAAGAATTTTTCTCTTCCATTTCTGTTGAACTCAATTCTAATTGAGTGTAATTGGAAACAGTATATAGTAAGATAAGATATATTGGCGATAACGGAAAGTGCACTTAGTGCTATGGCCTGTGCTTGTCCCGATTGAAACTAACTTTTTATTTTCAAAAGTAACATATTGTCTCCAGTAGATGTGTAGGAAAATATGTATGTACTAAACTAGTGTATCAATACTAACGAAGGTAAAAATTATAAAATCTAAACCTATTGAAAAGTAGTTTTCTTGTGTGCTTATAGTGATGATGTCGTTGGTTTCTGTATCTGTATTTTCTAGCATTAATTTCTAAGTAATATAACTTATTGTTGCAAAATGTTATTTTTTTTCCAGGTTTATCATGTCTCCTGTTCGTCTGTGGGAGAGGTCAAATTCATCGAAGTATGTAAACCTGGATGACTGTGATGGTGTGCTGAAGCTTTGTTGCCTGGATAATTTCGTTTTTCTGCTTACAAAAGACAACAAAGTGTACCGTGGTGAAGTTAATGATGAGTTTATTAACCTTGGAGCTGTGGGTCATAAAGCATCTAACTTAGCGTGTTCATCTTCCCTATTGTACCTTGTGAATGAATTTGGTTGTATTTTTAAGGCTTCCCCTGATAGCTGTGAACAGCTCCAGGAGATCGTGTTAAAAGAACGAGCCAGGACGTGCAGTCATGGTTGTAAGATGGCAGGATTTAAAATAAAAGTGAAATCAATTGGAATTGGGGAGACGTATATCCTTTATTTGGAAGAGAGTGGTGAACTGTGGGCTTGTGGAAGTCAATCCCAGCTTGGAATTTGTACGAGTACATTTAATAGTTTATCGGAAGTACCTGAAAGAATCGGTTTTTTTCGTGGGAAGGATGTAGTAGCGATATCGTGCGGTGCGGATTTTGGTGTTGCCCTGACTCAATTTGATAGAAAGACTGAGGAGAAAGGAAGTTTTGAGGAGGAAGATGATGTGTTTGTGGCCTCGTGCTCTGTTTGTATGGGTGATAATGGTTCTGTGACTTCGCCGAGCAGCTCTGAAACTTGCCCTTTAGGGGTTCCTTTGCCCGCAAATGAAGTAGAACAAGCTAAGGAATTGTGTGAAACAGTTAGTACACTTGAGAAAAATGAAAGTATTTCGGACAATCCGGTTGGGTTACAGAATCAATCGATTGGTCTGAAGGAAAAAATCGAGCAGCTAGTGGATAATGTCGATGGTATTGATCATTTAGAGGACTGTAAGGAAATGCAAATGACTGAAAACTGTTGTGGTAGAAATACGGAAGCGAAAGAAAAGAGCGAAAATGAGATGCTGCTAGATACGGTTGAAAGTAGTGAGATGGTTATAGATACTGATAATAGTGATGAAACAAGGTCCCAAGAAGAAAGAATAAATCCACCTTTGGAACAAGAGTCATGTCCTGAGTCATCAAATGATGTTACTATGCAGGAATTCTCGAATATACCAGAAACGGTAGAAGAAAATGAGAGCAAACAGGAAGTGGTGCTAAATCACATTGAAAGTAGTAAGGTAGGTGGGGACGTGAAAACTAGCGATGAAACCACAGACAGTAGTCAAGATGACAGTGTGAAGCAATCTTCGGGTCCCATTTCAAGCAACGAGGACTCAACTGATCTTAATGCCAATGCGCTTACCAAAGAAGATACGGTTTCTGACATAAATAAAAAGAGCATTGTGTTTATTAACACAGAAGCGGCGAGACAGTTCCTAGCAAGGCAGTTATCTTGGGTTTCCGGGTACAGTGGTAGTGAAGATGATTCCTCGTTCACTGCAGAAACTTCATTCAGTCATCCGACCAAACTGTTGAAACAAAATGTTTCTCATGTTGCGAACATGGTTTATGAAGGTGTAAAAACTGTTGGTGATAAAGTAGTGACATTTTCACGGCATGTAAGTGGGAGTTCCGAAACAAGTGATGGACTTATTCACGGTTCATTTGAGGAGCTAAGCACAGACGATATTAAGATTCCAAATGTGAAAAAATCGGAAGTAGATCCTGTTCCGTCACTGTTTGGTTGGGAACTGGAAGATCATTTGTCTCGGTCTGGTTCAGGGGATCGCATCTGCTGCTCAAGTGATGTCTCAGTCAGTGACAAGGAGGAGGATCGAAGCGTTTCTTTAAGAGCTGATGCTCTAATTCAAGCCGGTAAAAGTATGCTAGACGTGGAAGTGTGGACGTGGGGATCTTATGAACATGGACAACTAGGCGTTGGTGATATGATTGCTAGGAACGAGCCATCGTTAGTGTCTCGTGTGAGTGGCTGTGGAGTAGTAAAAGCTATTTGCGGGCTTCAGCATTGTTTAGTGTTAACTGTTGATGGAAGAGTATTTGCGTGGGGTAGAAATGCTAATCATCAAGTGTGTGTGGATGCAGATACGGATCAGAGTTCACCAAAGCAGATTATATTGTCGGATGATGAAAAGGTTCGGGACATAGCTGCGGGTAGTGACTACACTTTAATTTTAACGGACAATGGAATTGTGTACTTCATGGGTAAACACAGGTAAGTGGTGAATGTGTGTATGTTGTTATATACTTTTCTCTAATTCCTTCGCTTTTTTTTTCTTGTCATCTGTTCCTTCTGATTCGTAGATGTACTCTTACATTCTCACCTTCCATTTTGAAAGTTTGGGCTTTCCTGCTATGTAGAGGTTAATTTATGAAATTTTTTAAGCATAACTAATAGTCTTTGTCGTAATTCTCTACATTAGCTACTTCTATTGTACGAGATTATATGTAGAGTCAGGTGGGGCTATTATGAGAACGAAAATTAAACTTTTGCTGTGGCTTTTCTCTGGATACAGCTACACCGGACAAAAAGAATATCGTAAAGTAGGAAATTATATCAGGACATAAACTGTATGTAACAAAATTGCCGGATGTCTTTATAGTTCCCATTTTAAAACAACATATCGTTTGCAAGATAATTTGTGAACTAGTCCCTATATGATCGTCCATGTACGTGCATTTGGCCACCAAACAGGGCAAGTGACGTACCAACAGGAAATGCCCGATGGCTGGGCGTATTGTCACTTTGAAAGGTTCCATCATATAATGGGAGGTACTCAGCAAGTAGTTAAGGAAAATGGAGACTGATCGTACTTTCTTCTACGTTGCACGAGTGTCCCACATTATAAAACTGTCTTTATTAGTCTACTTTTTTAAAAGCATGTGTCATGAATCCAGAGCCTCATATTGATGCCAATACTTACACGGAGTGGAGTAGAAACTGTGACTCATCAGATCATAATACTTCCTTCCAGTTTTGTAACATCCAATTTGCATGTTTTTTACACCAGGTAAGTCACTTACCCCAGTTTTACAATCGACGGTTAATTTTCTGGTCAGGGCTAAGTTGAGGCCAAGTCATATTTTGCGTGCGCTGATTGGCCAAAATATGACTTGGCCTCAACTTAACCCTGGTCAGAAGCTTAGCCGTCGATTGTAGAACTACCCCTTACTCTGATAAAGTTTGGTTAGAAGATGTTGGGATAGTGGGCATCAGCTAATAGTTCATACTGTGATGCATGGTCAGGTATTCTTCCAGTTTTCTCCATTATTATTAAACATTGCTGCGTCTGTTTTGCTTACGAGTCGTCGTTTAACCCGGCGCTCACCTCTTTAGCGAGTCAAATCATCTAGAGAAAAAATAAAATATCACCCAACCATCTCGGATTTTGATGAAATTTGGTACACTTGTTGATCATGTTAAAAAAAAAATATCCTGAAAATTTCACATCAATATCTTGATTAGATCAAAAGTTACGAATTTTCTTAATTTTGGGCAGAAATGGGAGAAAACTGTTGTAGATTTTCAACAAAAAGTACTTTGTTTTGCAATTTATTTTACTATAAATTCACTACAAACCTAAAATTTAATACGCTTATGGTTTAAAACCTGCTGATTTCAAAACTCACATCAGTTTTCAATTATTTCTTCGTAATCAGTGAGTATCTGCCATAATAAAATAGGTTATGCATGGCTTAAAATGCAATGACCTTGAAATTTTGGAGGTGATTTGCTAAACTTGCGTAGCTCCTATAGTGAGAAAAATAGTAGAATTGGAAAGCTAATTTTGTGAGCTCTCCAAATGTGCAATAAATTGTTTATGTACTTTACTTTAAGCAATTAACAATCTGTTTTTGCGTAAAAAGCATAGAATTTGATATTACATTTTTTCACTGCGAGATCTGCAAAATGTTTACTTCTCTAATCAGACAGCTTTTGCTGACAAGATAACCACTTTCTTTCAGTCAGTTCAGTAGACTGTTTATCTAATTTATATTGTCTTCGTATAATGGTAGTGGAGGTGCTTATAACGCAAAGAATATGTTGTACTGCTACCCAACACGTATCTTCTTTTTGTGGCCAATAGAACAACAATGCTGGCCCATTCGGTTGCAGAAATTTGACACAGACTTCCCCTTCAGTTTCTTCAAATTCATATGTCATAAAATTCAGAAAATGGGGGGAATGATGTAAAAAATGGGGATAGAATGTCATAAAATTCAAGGAAAAGGGGGATAGAATGTCAGCAGAGAAAAGGATTTGATATAAAAAATTATACATACAGTGTTTTATATAGTATGAAAATACATATACACTTATATTACGTTAGCAGAAACATGCTCTTTTTTTGTAAAATTAAAGAAATGAGGAAGGCAAAGGAAGGGTGCCGTAGGGAAAGGTGGGTTTGGGGTAGTGCCTGCAGGGCTATTAGGTGGGCAGGTAAGGTTGGATGAGTTTAAATTGTAGGAGCTTATTGTTCTGATTATTGATATTCCTATTTTCGTTAGTAGCAATTGGGTACAATTGTGTTTTTCTTTTTGTAAAATTGAACAAATGAACGAAAAATGCTATCTTTTGGCCGAAGGCTGAAAAAGGATGAGTGGGTGTCTCCAAAGGGTCCACCTTTTTGAAGAAAAGAGTGTTTGACTATATCAATATGCGAAAAAGACGAGCGTTTGGCCGAAGGCTAAAAGTGGATGGGTGGCGGGTCCACCTTGTGGATAAGAAGAGCTTTGATTGGATCAAGTAGGTGGATGGCAGGTGAGTTGAGAAAGGAAGGGTGTGGTAGGGAAAGTAGGGCCTGGGGTAGGTTAGTAGCAAAGTTATTAGGTTAGGTTTATAAACCATTTCGTTTTGTATTAATATACAGTATAATAATACTGTAATAGTAATTAATATTCAACAACTTATTTATTTTGTTAAATTTGATTACTTTTACAGCAAACTTTACCATAAAATTAATTGTTCCACCATGTAACTAACCGTTTCTTTGTGGATTTATTAGATTATGATTAACATGCAATAACTCTTTTCTTATTTAAGCAATTAATTTTTACAATTATTTTCATTATTAATAAAAAGCGGGAACACAATTTTATTACATCATACCAATACTTTTTTTTATACGTATGTCAAACATACGCAGACTCGTTGGATTTTAATTTTGTCCATTTCATCCAGTTTTGTCCAGTGACTTTTTTCAAATATATATAGATAGATATTCTGTCTTCTGAACTGATTGAAAGAAAGTGGTTATCTTACCAGCAAAAGCTATCTGATTAGAGAAGTAAACATTTTGCAGATCTCGCAGTGAAAAAATGTAATATCAAATTCTATGCTTTTTACGCAAAAACAGATTTTTAATTGTTTAAAGTAAAATACATAAACAATTTACTGCAAATTTGG
The DNA here is from genome assembly GCA_022664845.1 of Lepisma saccharinum. Taxonomy (NCBI): domain Eukaryota; kingdom Metazoa; phylum Arthropoda; class Insecta; order Zygentoma; family Lepismatidae; genus Lepisma; species Lepisma saccharinum. The sequence goes on from JAGDQP010005369.1 coordinate 16,743, forward strand.
AGAGCTCACAAAATTAGCTTTCCAATTGTACTATTTTTCTCACTGTAGAAGCTACGCAAGTTTAGCAAATCACCTCCAAAATTTCAAGGTCATTGCATTTTAAGTCATGTATAACCTATTTTATTATGACAGATACTCACTGATTACGAAGAAATAATTGAAATCTGATGTGAGTTTTAAAATCAGCAGGTTTTAAACCATACGCGTACTAATTTTTAGGTTTGTAGTGAATTTATAGTAAAATAAATTGCAAAACAAAGTACTTTTTTGTTGAATATCTACAGCGGTTTTCTCCCATTTCTGACTAAAATTTAAAAAGTTCATAACTTTTGATCTAATCAAGATATTGATGTGAAATTTTCAGGATGATATTTTTTTTTAACATGATCAATAAGTGTACCAAATTTCATCAAAATATGAGACGGTCAAGTGACATAGTCTGGATGATCTGACGTGGAATGACCCTAGCACCGATCTTTCGCCGTCATCTGCAATTTTACCTGTAGTTCGTTTGCTCATTTTGACGCGAGTCCAGGAAACTAGCGCCACTCGATCAATCCTCAAGTACAGCCGTTTGTGGAATTGAGGCTCCAGTTCGTGCTTCCATTGTCTATCCTTTCTATCAAAGTCCAGTAAATCCTCCTTTTTCCCATCACGAGTAGTATTTTACTAACTACTGTCCCCTTATCTATGCTATATATAGGTTGGCGAATGGTGCAGTCTCGAAACTCGCATAGTCAACAGTCCACACATTTACTTTTCATTTGGGTTGTGTGGTTACTCGTGTGAAATAAGAATATATTAAAAATAGAATATGACACTAGCACACAAGTCAACCTGTTAGATCACACTGCAAACCATGCAGATCACTAGAAACGTACATTTCACATCATTTCTACAGACACGTTTGAATTCCAAAAGTCGTTGCGTACAGTATGTTAGAAAGCAATTTTTCTTGTCCATTGAATAATACACAAACATTGCTGAATTATTAACAATTCATAAAAAAATTCACAAATTGGCTTCTTATGATAGTAATGCAACCATGGAGATGGTTAACAATGCTTTACACGTAACAGTAGGATTTACTGGGAACAAAGTGTTCCCAGTACTGGAACTACTTGGTAAACCTTTGGAACAAAGTGTTTTGTTTTGAAAGTGGATATGCAACGTATGAAAATGCATCCGCGGGAGTTACACTTGAGAACTATAATAGGGGGTGGGATAACTTCCCATTTCTTCGGATCTATCATTGAAAACAGAAAACTTCTAGAGGATTTTTTGTTTATTAATATTTCTTTTGATTTTGGCATCAGCGATAACTAATTGAATTTCCTGTTTACAGTACGGACAGGCTTACATGTAGTTAGTATGAAACTAGTGTAGATTTTGTACCTTAGCCAGAAGCAGCTCCTGTAGTCTGGTGCTTAGGGTGGCTGACTTTCGATGTCAAGTGGGGAGGTCGTACGGGCTAGACGGTCATTCTAGCTGATATTTCTCACAGGGCGAATGACGGAATGGTGTGTTCAGTAGAGGTTGTGCCTACTAGCTTTCCTGTTCTTTCTCCCACGATTGCGGGAAGTGTAAGAGGCTGTAAAGGACAGAAATGTAATATTTCAACTGTGCTAAAGTCGAAGTTCTCTGTAGTATGCATGCACCCTTTAATTACAATGTGGGTCAACGTATCGCTTAGCGCAGTAAGCAGATGTATTATAGTTAAGTCCTCAGCGCAATACCATTTTCCAATTCAATATAATGCCTTGGGATTAGTAAAGATTATAGTGTTTTTTTTAGTTAATGGAGGTATTACAATAGTAATCCAATATGTTATGTTACGCGCTAGTCTGCGGACTACCGGCTTAAGCTAATTATGTTGAATAGTGTTAAAATCCATAACACTGACTACACGGTAAAACCATTCTTTAATTTTGTGTGTCTGTAGTTATACTTCTTGTAAATAGCATTTCATTGTATTTCCAGGGTTGGTGTTCCTGGTGGATTAGTTAAACTACATTTTCAGCAGGATGAATCAGTACAGTCATTGTTGCCAACCCAGATATTCTCGTCTGGAAATTTCAGTGGTTGTTCGTTTTCCAAGTGTGCGACTAATCTCCTAGAATTTTTGAGAGATGAAAAGGTGTTTTTGGAGCAAGGTCTTCTTGTGAAAGAAGTCATATTTAAGTCAGTTAAACTTAACAAAAAGTTCAAAAGTGAAAACCATTTTGATACGCTTTTCACCTGTTACAATGACGTGTTGTGTATTACTTGCCTAAATATTCTTTCACTTTCAGAGTACATATCACACGGTAAGAGAGTTGACGCCATTAAAGTTGTTCAACATGTTGAAGAATTTTGTTTTGTCTATAGAACTTACCTTGATGCGGTTTGTGGTGTTATGGTAGTTGGTGGTTTTACGCAATTGGCATTAGCTTTAATTAACGCGAAAAGATTACCCGATTTATTTGGCAAGTATTTGTCTACGAAGAAAAGAAGTTCTGCTAAAGTGATTGTGGCTCATTTGTTGCTAGAACCTCTTAACAGATTGACTATTTACATTCAATTGGTACAATGCCTGGCCAAAGACTGTGAAGATTATTCGGAATGTGTGTTGCTTGGTAAAAAGATCCATGATGCCTTGGTCAAATGGGAGCAATTGTGTGATGACGTAAAGAAAATCAGGTGTGAGGCAGATTTAACGAGACAGTTCTGGGAAAGTTCTGGCAAAGTATTTGAATCGTTGCAGAATTCCGAACGACGTTTCTTGCGTGATTCACGCTCCCATCCAATCACATTGTTGAATGCTGGTCGTTTCACGTCTCATTGGTTCATATTGTTAACGGACATATTGATACATTCCTGTGGAGTTCAGACGGTGTTTCCATTGAAAACAGTGTGGGTTAAACCACTTGAAGATACAGAAGCCTACAAGGTAATGTGTAGTTTTTTTTATTTATTCTGTACGCATAGCAATAATTGTTTGTGTTAAATCCAAGTTTAAGAACTATTTCTAATGATACTCTCCAAAGGTAAATTTATGTGAAAAATGAAGGGAAATACTTACAGCTTATATGTTCCGTTTTAAAGCACACACATATTTACATATCTAACCTAACCCATAACCAACGCAAAGCCCTTGTAGCGCTACGCGAGAAGCGTGGCATATGGTCCTCCCAGCGGACAGGGGGTCCACTACAGTAGTCTTGGACAGAGCTGACTAGTTCCAGGAGGCTTACCGCCAACTATCCGATCCCAACACCTACAAGCCCATCGCCACAGACGTAACCTACACCCACCAACAGAAAATTTCAGATTTCATTATCGCTAATGGTCATTGTATCTAACACTGGACAGTCCACGTACCCTGACCTATTACCAAAGAACCACAAACCAGGTAACCCAGGCAGACCCATTGTAGCCAGCTGTAATTCCGCTCTCGTTGACTCCTTCCTTCAACCTCATGTTCAAGCGCTGCCTGCCTACGTACGCGACACCTACCACTTCTTAGAAATCATCCGTAAGTTACCACCTGTTTCTTCTGGCATACTGATTTGTATCATAGATGTTACTTCCTTATATACCAACATTCCTCATGCCCATGGCCTAGCAGCTATGGAATTCTTCCTTAACCAGAGACCCAATCTCATACCCCAACAACAGCTTTCCTTAACCTGGCCAACCTAGTTCTCACATGTAACAACTTCACCTTTGACAACAGACCCTACCTTCAGATCCAAGGCACAGCCATGGGTACGAGAATGGCACCAGCCTTTGACCCCACTACTCTGGGTAAGATTCTTGGATGATATAATGATGCTATGGACTCGTGGTGAAACCATTCTCCAATTCCGTGTTGTCGAGTTCGTCCATTTCTAATAAAAGAGTCACATTCCTTGACGTGGACATCACTTTAGAAAACAATACCCTTACTACTTCCGTTCACATAAAACTTACCTATCCATATGCAATATTTTCACTACTCAAGTTCCCATCCTTACCACACCAAGAAAGCGATTCCTTTCTCCCTTGCACTCAGAGGACAACGCCTGAATTCCACCACCTCTGCAGCTGAAACTTACAACCAACGCCTCCAGGATGCCCTAGTCAACCGCGGCTATCTATCTAACCTTGTTACCAAACATTTGCCGTGTATCCTCACACACTCAACAAACTCAAACCTCCAACCCACCGGCTCTAATTACCCAGTTCCATCCTAAATTAACCAAGGACAAACAAATCCTACACTCTCATTTCCACATTCTTCCATCTGACCTAGACACAAGATCAGTATTCCCCACCAAACCAAGATTAGGTTTTGAACATCCACCTAATCCTAGAAACATCTTAGTCCGTACAAATCATTCCTCGACACCACCCCAAACCGGCGCCCATGCATGCATGAGACCCAGATGTAAGACCTGCTCCATTTTCTTCACTTCTACAGTCAGTATCAATACTGCTAATGGCCGATACACCCTAAATCCCAAGGGTACATGCCATACCTCTAATGTTATATACATCTTAACCTGAAAATTTTGTGATGCCTTTTATGTGGGGGAAACGGTTGACATTTGAACATTCGTGTTAATTACCATCGCCACTTTTGGATTATTAACAAACCGGATTCCCCAGTCTCCTTACACACCGAGTCTCACAACACCAATTTTGACCTATCTTTCCTGGTTGCCATAATCCACATTTTACCTCCTACGACCAGCACCTCAATACGCCGTCTGTGGGAGAATGCCTTTATTCACGATTTGAGCGCGAAAATAAAACCTTCAATAACTCTAAGCTCGCCTTTTCCTCTGCATTTTCAACACATTTCCATCCATCCCACCTTGTACTTACACGCTATACAGTTATTATTATTTCAGGTTCCGAATATCTACGCGCTACAGCAGTCAGTTGTTCTCCAGTTTTGATGTTTTGTCCGCTACGTGTCGCCACTGTCTCTTCAGACTCGTACTTTGTGAACACGTGAACTTCGCTCTCTTCCTCTCTACTTGAAAAAAGTGTGAATACACGAAATATAGT
>JAGDQP010005369.1:21876-54382 GCA_022664845.1 Lepisma saccharinum
CCCCCCCCCCCCCCCCCCCCCCTGTTAATCTCCCGGATAGATCTGTAGTCTGTAACTGTTAGACCTATTGTTTGTACATTTACTTAAAAAATCTGTTCATAATTTTAACATAGGAAAGTAAATAATTTAAAGAAAAAATAAATTAATTGTTTTACTAGAATATTAACTACATCAGTTACAGTAGTAACTTTAATAGCAAACATTAATATTTTTGTTCGTAAATGTTTTGCATTAAAAGGTAAACAATCATAAAACAATGGTATCTCTTAAAAACAATGTTGTCAGAAGTGAGTGAAACAGATAGACAGACTAATAGCATGGTGGTAGTGGTGCGTTGAATAAATGTAATTTGTTTCTAACTTCCGTATATTTTATGCATTTCTAGTACTTACTATAAAGGATCGTTGATACAAATGTTCCTTTAAAAGATATATTTTCACTTTCATTTGTGATGTGTATATTTTCAGAATGCTATTCTTTTGACTATGCCGGAAGATACTTTGACAGTCTTTACACCTACTCCACAAGATAAAGTTGAGTGGTTACAAGCATTGCAGTCGGCAGTTAAAAAGAGTTTGAAGAAGGCTCATTATCACACTCCTCCAGCTGTTAGAAGTGCAGAGTACACATTTACCAAGCATCCCGTTTTCAAAGATGCTACATACTCAGGTAAGAAAAGAAGAAATAATTGAATTTGGTATTTTGTACCTCATTGCGGGAAGTGAATTCTGAAAACTGGTTGGAACTTTGGAAAGTACATTTGAAATCTCAAACCATGAAGTTTTTAAGAAGTCAAAAGTAAGTGAAGTTAAAAGTGTTTCCTTTCAAGGATCATAAAATTAAAACAAAAATATCCTTTGAAGTTTAAGGTAGTTGCGGATTGTCCTGTTTTGGTGTGTTTGATGAAACTGAACTTGGACAATTAAGAGCTATTACTGTTCTGTTAGAAACCTTGTATGGCAGTAATGGGATAAGTGAAACAGTGACTGAAATGACTAAACATCAATTTAAATTGCTTTGTACTGGTGCTAATGAGGCAAGATATACGTACACATATGTGTCTAGTATGAAACCAGAAAGATTTAATGAACAATAGGAAAAATATTTGGGATTGTGGCAGGTCGCTCAATTGGCGGGATTCTGTTTGTACAAGGAGTTTACGGTAGAGAACCAACATGAACAAAGTATAACAGAGGGGTCCATTCCGAACAACAGTGAACACTTTTGAATTCCCATATTCCATTGCGTTGATGACGTAAGTTGTAAGATTTTGCGGGAAACTTATTAATCCAAAGATCCACGTATGACTCAGCGAGCCCCTGACAGAGAAATCTGAGCGACAGTATTACTGCTAGTGCCAAGGAAACGGAACACAAACCAAATCGATATTCAGTACTTCGTGCCGACATTTAAATGCACAAGGAGTCAATCAGTCGTTGCGTGGAGTGTGGTGTGACACGTTTGATTCTAAATTGCAAGTCGAATGCGATAAACATTTTTAAATTTCCCAGTTATATGATAGCCAAACCTAAAATGTTATCTATCATGGCCTAGTGAAGTCTTGAATGTTTTAGGTACCCTACAGGCATTTCGTTAAATGAGAATATAAAAGGGGGAGGAAAATAGTTTTTATAGCTGATTCGCATGTTATGTTTCAATGCAACAACGGGTCTCCCATATATTTTTCCTCCACGCGCATGCGTGTCCGTGGCTGATAATTCCCCTGTCGCGAGCATGACTTGCCCTGATTGGCTCGGTTGTCACTAGGTAGCTGGCGATTTTCAATGCTAGTATACAGAATGATTTCTCTATACGGGAAATCTTTGCTTTAATCGACAGTATCTTCCAGTTGCGTCATATACCATTCAGCCAATGAGGAGGGCATGTATTACATGTATATTCATACCTTGAGCTCAGAGAACAGTGTATGAGGCATCAGATTTACAGAGGAATCAAGAATATTCACATTAATGGTAAAATGCTCATCAGAGTCGCATCCTGCAAAGGACACTATGAAGAATATCTTGAAGTTCCACGACAGGTAATAGAACCAAAGAAACGTAGACCTAATAGAGCACTAGTACAAGATCAGATTGTGAAACTAAATGAAGAAAGACAGCTCTTACAAAGAAAGTTCAGATTAAGAGATGCAATTTGTCGGAAGATGTTTAGAAGGAACACTGACGTAGAGCATTGTTAGATGATCACTGCCAGTGGAAATTAGAAATCTGTTTGTTAATGTTAGAAATGGTATTCTAAACCAGTTAAAATATTACGATCACGAGAGCGAATGTTTTCGGCTCTTGGCCATATTTTTTTCCTCACATTGAAGGATACCAACAGAATCGCGAAGTCCGGCGGCCATTGTAGAAAGACTGCTGCTCGATATGCGGCAGGGTTCTTGGTTACTTCCAGAACGTTGTCGTTGGGCACATAGAAGTTTGGGGGGGGGGGGGGGCAGGAAGTAGGTCTTGATCTCGTGACGTCGCAAAATCTACCGCAGGAATTCCACGATGACTGATTCTTCCACCATTTCTTCAGGTTTCGGATCGACTCCATTGCTTCGGGGTGCTCGTTGCTGCCCTGGTCCATTAGATGTTTGTTTCCTTGAAGAGAGTTTGTGGACTTTCGACATCAAACCGATTTTCCTCTCTTGAGAAAAAAAATCTTGTTTGGTTTTCTTAAAAAAAAAAAAAAAAAACCTACATTTAAGCTAAAAGCTTTGAAAATGACTTCTTCCGTATGCTACTAGAAAATATTTACAAATGTATAAAATAAGTGTTCTTATCAAGAACGATCTATATTGAAGTGGCGTCACTAGATGGTCCTCAGGGTGGCCTCATGACATCGGTAGTGCAAATTATAAATATACGAATATTCCTTCTAATACGTAGGTCCGTTTTCTGATGTGGGAGGATACGATGCGAAACTCTTTTACCTTTAAACTCCTGCAAGAAAATATCACCGTGCCCCAGTTCCACTACGCGAGAGTGTCGGGCGTGCTACAAATGACAGAGGGAGTTATCCAGTAGGGGACTTACCTTATTTGGGCATCAATTAAAACTTCTGTTTGTATATGAAGAATAAAATATATTTGATAACGAACAACTGCTGCTTACAAAACCTATGGTCACCTATATGTCTACCATAGTAAAAATAGCTTGTAGTGACTTTTAATTCATAAATTTCAATAAATCACAAAATACTTGTTCAGTTGCTTTCAAACTTTGCCAATAATAATAATAATAATAATAATAATAAAATTGGAAAGAATAGAAAACACAATTGAAATACTTAAGAAGACAGTAACGCCATCAAGCAAGCAAAAATTCAAACTTTTACTAATCTATAAATCATGCCATTCAATAGAGAAAATGATTTTAAATCATGAGAGAACATTTAATGTGAATATAAATAATTTTTATATACTTTTAGCGTTTTTTAATAAATATTTGCTTAATGAAGAGATACTACAGCCTGCAGTTCAGGATGTATAACACTAACGCACCAATACAATGTCATTTTTTAATCTTTCCTGGAACCCAAAAGTGTTAACAAACCGAATTGCACCATATTCCAGGATAATTTTTTTAATTGGTTGGTACTCCCATAAAACTAGAAAGGATACCGCTGTGAACTTGGTGTTGTTAAACTAGTCTTATAAACCCCAGCAACGTGATATAGATCGTGACGGTATTGGCATTTTAGTTTCCGATGTTATGTTGTTCATATACACACACACACACAGAGAGATAACAGTTTTATAAAATTGCTACTCTCCGTAAATAATTGCGTAATTTTTTGCCCATATTATTCCATTCTTGTTTTCCATGTGTCTATTTGTTTCTGCATTTCCTCCTCTGATTTCCCTCATGTCAGTAGAGGCGCTGGTACGTGTTCTGCTCACGCCAGTAATTCTGACAAGTTTCCCAGGATTTTCCCAGTTTCACCAGGCGAATGTCTGGATTGTACCTTTTATATGTCTATTGGCTTCCCCATTTATTTCGCTGGAGAAGTGCTCATCAAAGAACGACATCACGCCGACGTGATATCCTCTAGCGGGAAGGTCAGAAATGTAAAGTTTCAGTCGTCTGCAAAGATCGTATTTCTTGTTCCTTCTGTTGTTAATTTTACTTTAATATCCCTTCCATTATTACACCTGATAATGTCTGTGATAGTATCTTTGAGTCGTCTTATTTCGTAAATTCTATAGTTTCTTCTTCGTAAATAATTCTTATTGTACTTTTTTTTTTTTTTTTTTTTTACTTTTGCGTAATTCGGAATCTCCAGGGATCGTGCTAACGTGTGGTGTTAAAAGAACAGCAGTTGCTGTATGCGTATACTAAAATCTCAAATGTTCATAATTGTGTTAAAACGACATCATTCACTGACTAGCGCTATGTTAGCAAAACACATGAGTTCCAAACCCATTACGAAATTTCAGCAGATGTCTTGCAAGACATTGTGGTAAACGCAATAGTTTGTTATATCAGGCCAGTGAGTAGACAGGCTTTGTGCATGTTGCTATCAGCTAGGTGAAAAGAAGGTGGATGAAAGTGTCAGTGGCGAAGAAAGATGTGGGAAAAGAAAACGTAACACTGGCATGTACATCATCACCCGTGACAATGTTTGTCAAGAACTGGTCGATTTATACCGGGAAAGCAAGAAATCAAAGGTTGCGATTCGCCCCTCTCGTTGCGTTACACTTAGCTCATATGGAACCCAACAAGTTCGTGGTGGTGGAACCCAGCTATTTGAGCCGTCTTTCAACTGTTGACGTGTGTACCTGGAAGGTTTCTGCTAATTCCTCTACGGTTGGATTCGGGCTCTTTCATATGGTTTGGTCCAGACCGTGGTTGATTTTGACGCTTCTCATCTCCGTCCCTGAAATTTCGAAACAACTGACATGAACTATCGTTAACTGCGTCTTCACCATTCACTCGCCGAATGTGTTGCGGCAGGCTTCGGCCGCATTATTATTGCCTTTATTGAAATCAAAAAGAGAACAGTTTCTGATGTGCTCCTTATCGATCTCCATTTCACCGACACGATACGCTATTTCTGTCTGCTCGCCAACACTCACTACTGATGCCTGTGGCTTTACAGTTCCCCCGATTACGTAGCTACCGGTTCACGCATTGACAGCGCTAACTGTGAAATCAGTACTCTGCTAGCCTGTGACATATTTAAACGGGGAAAAGATTTGGACTTACCCAATACTCCCGAAATTCACATTTAGTTACGCTTATATTGCAACTCTTGCTTCCTTAGTTCTGTATTTTAACAAAAATAGAGCCATTAAATTCCACAAGGCAGTTGTACTCTCCTAGTTTTCACGCCATATTTGTTCAAAGAATGTCAGTCGTGCACATTCGAAGTTACACAGAAGCACAACTACCTGAGAATTAGGTTTGTCCTTTAATGACAGCAGCATTCTGACTATATAGCATATGTTATAACTGTAAAAGCGCCGTTCAGTATGTTGTTTGAATTTTGGACTTTTTTTTTGTTACAAATTTAGTTTTCATGACTGACGTCGTTTTAACAAATACTGTTTTAATTTGTAATTTAGTTTTGTTACTTTTGTAGATAAAATTTGTCCAATTCAAAATTTGATGTTAATATCTCCGAATTCTAATTTCGGTGTAGTTCATATTTCAGGGAATATGTATTTTTCATTGCTAAATATGTACATGTTGAATTATCTAGTAAGTCATTCGCATTTGTTTGACAACGGCATTCATAATGCAAGTGAAAATGAAGTAATCCAACTAGGTTATTTATTTTTGTAGCCTTATAAACTGTATGTGATATATATTAGGTTCTTTTTCTTACCTTCTCTTTTACAGGACATTGGTTTTGTGGAAAGATGCAGGGTCAAGGAAAATTGAGTTGGCCTGATGGAAGAACGTATGTTGGTCAGTTTGTTGACAATATGCCTGATGGTTTTGGCCGGCAGGAAACACCTACTACAGATGGAGTGAACGTTTTTGAAGGTCAATGGAGCGAAGGAAAGGAAAATGGGAAAGGAGTCCTAAAGTAAGTGTTCTATACTTGTTTTAGTTTGTGTTTACGTTTTTCTATCTCGAAACTATGCCATAAAATAAAATATAAATGAAGGGAAGTCACCATGGATATATCAAAATAATTAAAATTATTATTAACAAACGTTCGCGTCGCTAATAACAAACAGCGTTTTGTTCAATTCATTCATCTTCGTCGAGTGGTAAAATTCTTTGTCATGTGAATTTCCTCGTGGTCAGTATGCTCCTGACCTCTTCTTTCCACACTTGCTTCTCTGTTAGTAGTAGCCTACGTTGTACCTTTTCCCGTCAATCCGCCCTAGCTTGGGAGGAGTGCTCGCCGTTCCACGCAGCCTCCATGAACCAGTGGGTACGTTCGCGAACTTCGGAAAGGTACTGGGGAGGAGCAGAAGTTCGAGTCCTACTGCCGGCCATTAAGGCTCAAGTTTTCCTTAGTTGCATCGGGCGAATGGTGATATGGTACCTAAACTGAGGCCTTAGTCGCCACTTTCCAAATCCTTGATCTAGGAGATTGCTTGCCGAGGAAAGTCGTCTGCCAGACATGTGACAGGCTTTGGTCAGAGGAGTCCGTATGAAACAAATAAAGAGATTTTATTTCCTCATATTGAGTGTTAAATTATTTTCATCGTGCAAAAAATGCGCTCAATAAATGCATGTTTTTTACAGAGGACATTATAACTTATTAATCAATAAAAGCGTAACAAGTTACATAATATGTACACACAGAAGAGTGCTATCGTAACATGCATTCTTACAAGCGTCAAAGTTGTTTACTTGTTTAGTACCTAAGCCGTATCTCGTAACAACTTTCCAGTATGTTAAAATGCTATTAATTTGATTTTTTTTTCATTTCCGTAATGTGTAAACGTTAAATATGGTAGTGATCTTTACTTGTAATGGATTTTCAGGTATTCAAATGGCGATGCTTACGAGGGATATTTTAAAGATGGCTTGCCGCATGGTCATGGAGTGTTTAAACAAGGCCAGTTTGTAGCCTCAGCTGCTTCAGTTTATATTGGCGAATGGGAGTGCGGAATGAAGCAGGGCTATGGAGTAATGGATGATATCATTACAGGTACTTTTATTTAGCCTATTAGTGTTAGTGATGGGCACTATCGAATAAACAGCCGATAGCGCTAAAAACTAGTTTCCTATCTGTGCCTTTTCTTCTTCGTGTCGCTTCATGAACCGGTGGAAATGGTTAAGGGGGACTGGAGAAGAAAAAAAGATGCACATAACAGCATCTGAATTTACGGGTAAAAATCCCCTCCGGCAAGAACAGGAAAGAAACGCTTTGAAGGGGAGGAAGAGTATTGTAAGTGTTTGAAAGACAACCTGCTTTTTTTTGTCCCTGTCCCTTCTCGTACTTTCCTCTTCGGATTGAAAGGATGGAGGCAGCGGATGTTTAGCCACTGGCAAATGTTTATTCGATAGTCCTGGAACTGCTTCAAAATACGAAAACCATTCAGTCACTTATTCGGTCGGTAGTTGCCACTGGAATTCCAATACTTTTAGTAGAAGAGACCCTCACCAGAGAATAAAAAATGGCTTTCCCGATAGTCGTCTCCGATAGTTTTGTTATGCCCCTGAAGTGTACATGAGGTTCTTATTTATTCGATAGTTTTGCGCTCTTCTGTGGCCCTGAAATAGGCTTCAAATCTTCACTTCATCAGCTTTCTCCCTGTTGTTAGAAATCAAAGGCATTTTTCCCGTTTACCGCTGCTCTGAAGCCTTGCAGTTTGGGTTGGCGGTGAATGAAATATTCATTCGATAGTGCTCATGTTACATTTCATATATATAGTCTTGAACGAATGTTTTTCAGGCTTAATAGGCACCCATGGGTTTTGTTTTATTACAGTCTTTTAATTTATGCTTTTTTACTATATTTTTTTATTTCTGATACTATTAAAGCCTTGCATTCATCCTCTTATTATTTTCTGCTAGTTCCCTTCAGTCACCGTTGTTTTCTCAGGCTACTTAAATAGCTATCCCACCTTCATGGCCTACCCACACTGTTACTTGCCTCCTCTCGTACTTTTTCATTTCTTTTCCGTGATCATGCGTTCCTTAGCGGTGAAAACTAGTCACTTTCTCTTATGTGTGTGTGTTACTTGAAAATCATCTTTACTGTTATTTACACGTAAAGTGACCGATCTTTCCGCATTCGTAGAAAATAACAGAACCGTTTCCGACATTTTTTTTTATCGTGATAATAATATGACGTTACTCACTCGTGTGAAGGTCTGACACGTGAGTTCGTAGTCACATGCTCCATCCCAGCTGAAATTTATCGTTAGTATATTGTGAGTATGTTGTTTCTGAGTTCAGAATGAGTAATATTATTAATAATGTGCTATTTTGTGCTGAAGATTATGCGATATTTGACGTTATTGGGTGTGGAACCCAAGTTAATCCATAAGTAAATATTTTTGTAAAGCAACATATGAAATAAAATATATGTGTGTATATGCAAGAACGCTTATGAGCGTACAGATACTATTTACCGTATTTGATTATGAATCTATTTGCTGTGGATCAATGTATATGTAAAAAAACATTATAATTCGGAAGATATCTATAATTCTAAAGATTGTTTTGTAAAATATGTGAACGATGTTTCGATGTATGTATGTAATAAAACTAATGTATGTATTTACTTTTCTATGGCGGATGTGCCATTGTAAACTTCACCAGGCAGGGAAATTTCTCCTTTGCCAATCTCCCAAATCCCATGAATAATCCTGAGATGAGAGAGAATAATATATAGCGTCTTTTCTAGTGTGTACGGTGCTACGAAAGAAGCTGGGCAAAGTTACTACACGGCAGTACCGACGTTACAATAGATGGGAAGAGACGTAACTATTTAAGTTATAGGCGTATAAACATTTAATGGGATTTCGATGGGAGTGTGAATTCAAGTCGGTAAACTCACTGTTTATCCTTTAATAGCACACAATCCACAATAAGGAAACGAAAACGAAATTGAAATAGTTCCATTCAAATGTTGATCGGAGAGACTCGATTTATAATAAGAAAATGGATAACCGTAATTTAATGTTGTGCCTTGAATTCAGGTGTCGTGGGGGCTGGGTCTTTTGGCTAAGTCCTGTAACCTAGCTATCGTGGAGAAGAGATGGAGTGAGATGGGAAAAGACCGGTTTAGGCCTAGCATATTGGTCCCTGTAAACCCACACTCTGCCTCTGATTCAGACCTATGCGTGGTTAGCATTTCACCTTAATAATAGGCTCCTTGCTTGATTAGGACGAAAACTACAAACCAACCGGTAGTTGAGGCAAGTCTTACAGCGTGGATAGTTGGTGTGCACCAGTGACAAGCAAATATTCTGTAGTCTCGTCATTAAAGCCAACAAAATTAGGTTGAGTGAAAAGTACACGTAGAGTTGCGAAAGATAAAAACGCTACTGTGGCGATTACAATAGAAGGCACTAAAGATCAGGTCCAGGTTAGCGTACCTTGCGTTCGGTCCCTCTCACCGGGAATGTTCTTTGATCAAATATTTTTTTTAAAATTCTAGTACTATTTTATTATTATTATTGTTGTGTAAATTTCGCAGTAGAAGAGGTATATTTGAGGCGATGAGATAATTCGTGTTAACGGTTAAGATAATATAAATTAAAATAGCACCATTAGGGTTCAGAGAAACAAATTGTATTTGTTAATACTTGTTACATTGACGTCGTTGTACATCGTGTTTTATATATATATATTTAGTCTTGCTAATTTTTGTTAATGTTTCAATGTAATATTTGAAACATATTCGTAAATAAATAAAATTATATTAAAAAGCTGGTTTCGTGGTTAACAGAAACACCAGAATAAATTTCCATGAGCTGTGAAACGTTTTGAAGAATATAAAGTGCTATAATAAGAACTATAAATAATATATGGGTTTCCCGTACTATACGCAAGTGAGAGAGAGCACTCCTATGTAACCTTTCATAAGCCGAAATGCCATAGAGCGAAGATGCAATTGTCATTCACCACAATCAGAACTTTCAATTACGTCCAATTGATAACATTGTTAGTTTTTTTTTTTTTTTTGTACAATAGAAGTGAACTTCATAAAAGCAGCTGATACCCGTTTAACGTTTTCCTCATCTTCTAGTTTTCCATGTTTCGTCGCTGTTACTCACAAAATTTCATCTGAGAAACCTCACACAAATCAACATTTCAAGAAAAAAAGTCTCCATATGCATGTCGAATGAAAAAAATTCCATGGAGATGGTTAACAATACGTAGTACGTAACAATTGGTATTCACGCATACAGGAAACTTAATAATGCAAATTTATTTTTTCATAAATTTCGTTGGGAATTTGCCGGGTAATTGAAGGTATAGATGAGACTCGATCACACGATTCGAGAGAATGCTTTCTGTATGGGTCAATATGGAAAGGTTCCATGATAAAGGGCACATCCACTTCTATGGAGGAAAACATTTGTTAAAAAATGGTAGTATTAGGTGAAATGTGGATATACAACATATCTAAAGTAGTTGAGAGTTTCTGTAACTAGAATTCGGTTAGTATAATCATTCCCTTAGCAAAAATGTTAAACAAATTGAGCTTACCACACAGAACTCATCTCGGAGAAACCCTTTATCTCCTCTAATATGTGAGAAGAGAAGTGAATGGCGTTGGGTTTGTTTTCAATTTTTATTAAATTATTTGACATGCTGTCACTCCCTCCATATCTTCTCTGAAGGAATGTAAGTTTCATCTTTTTTACAATCCCATGTAGTTCAGTGAACACTAAGCGAAATGTCATTGAACTTACAAATATATTTTTAAAAAGTAGAACAAACACCTCGTGCATGTCAAAATAAATTGAGTACTTAACCTTACAAGTTGATTAAGTGCCAAATCGTAAAATATTAATATTTTACTATAGAATTGTGTGTTGTGACATCTTCCATTGCACTATATTTTTTAAATCATCGACCGCTATCAATTACCCAGATCTAGTGGCTTAGTGAGAAAGGTTGTTGACGTAAGGTCAAATCCTACTTATGCAACTATCCTATCATGTTCTTCCTCGGTCTTCCACTAGACGAACGCTAGAATGCTATGTGTTAGGCTGCTATATTTCCTAATATCTTTTCCCGAAAGACGTACTGGATGAGTGATCCTCCCTTCGATTTGTGATGACTTCAAGCCGTAGATGCTGTACAGATCGATGTAAATTACGAAAATTAAATCGAATATGTCTGTTGTGATTAAAGGTTGGGAGTTACGGAACAAACGCTTTAATGTTGTGCTTTGAAATTGATTTGCTCTTTCTTTCTCTGTCTCTTCCTTTCTTTCTTTTTTCCTTATCATTATTATTTCTATTTACAGGAGAGAAGTATTTAGGACTCTGGATGAACAATATGAAACATGGATCTGGTATGATTGTGACACTTGATGGAATATATTATGAAGGAACATTCGTCCATAATATTCTAACCGTATGTATTTATTTTCTTTACTAACAATAGAAATTCGTTAAAAGGTTAGTTATTTTGGACACTGAAATATTTTTAAAATTTTGATCAAAAAATAAATAAATAAATAAAGTTAAACTAGGCGTACAAGTTAGCTGAACACGTTGCCAAATTAGTAGTCGTGTAAGAATTCTCATTCAGCCTTTCTCTGCTTCGAAAGTATGATAGTTTTAATTATGAATTTATTTTAAGGGGTAGTTTTAGTGTAGAGTAAGTCTTTGCCGTGTGCCTTTTATCATCTTAGGAGTCTCCGTACTATTAAATTAAATATTGTGACGACTTTTTAAAAGTAACTTGTCCATTGTAGTCCTTGTTCATTTTATTTTTAGTCGGGGGTGCGGGGTAGTGATGAGGAAAGTATAGCTAATTACTAGTTTTTAATGCTTATGTGTAAAGGTACAAATAAAATTCGTACAGTTCACTGAACTTCAAGTATTAAAATCGACAGAAAACGTAGCAAAAGACAACCAACTGATGTAAACGGATGTTGCGCTAAGTGTATATTGTAAATGTTGCTCCACAAAACAGTTTCATGGCCCATGGCAGTGATCGTTAAGAAAATCTGTCGAAATGAATCGGTAGGTTCATCATGATCTGTTCAACCTGATCATTGTAGATGCTTCTCTCACAGTATTCTCTTGAAATCAGTTAGAATCGGGGATAATGTGAGTCAAGCTGTCGTATTTGTTAAAGAATGTTAAATTGTTCCCAGGAAGTTTTCGTTCCAATACACGTATTCACTTTTTTTTAAGGCTTCAGAGGATGAGTTCTGTTCTTTGCGTTCAAATTGTGTTAACATAATCTCTTGTATGCTAAATTTCTCAGCGTGGAATGTGTTTTTCCTTCGTCCTGATTTGCTGTTTCGAACCAATCTGCGGTTCAGTAAAGACTGGAGTGGGCAGACACACACTATAATACTTCGCGCTCAAAATAAATTTCTGTATCTGTAAGCAGACCATAGTGTTCCAATAATCGAATTAATGTATTATAAAATTATCTCTACCATAGGAAATCACAGAACCGAGCCGCCGTAGCTCAGGGGTAGAGCGTTGGCGTAGCATTCGAAAGGTCGTGGGTTCGATTCCAGCGGCCGACCTCCTGACTGATGTTTTTCCAAGATTTTTCCTCAATCTTACCAGGCAAATGCCGGAATGGCACTTTCAACATGGCCCTGGCCGACACCTTCCTGCATCCTTTCCCCTCCCCTTTCCCGGCTTAAGCCATAGATGCCTAAAGCGCATAAATAAAAGAAAAAGGGAATTCCAGAAACGTGTTTTATTTTATTGCTGTGAAAGCATTAAGTTTCGTAGCTGATTTTTATTACTGTAAATTTCATCTAAACTATTAAAATCGTTATTGCAGAATAGTTTGTTTCATGTTGTAGACATAGATTTAGGGCAACAAGCTCTTCTATATGTAACCATTATTTATGTAAAAGAATTGTATAGCTTAATGCAACTCTACACTAAACAATAAATAATAATAATAATAATAATAGGTCTGTCTGTATTCTTGTACTGATTCACACTGTGCTGTACTGCTTAATGTTGGTGGCTTTGATATTCGCTACTTAATGAAATTTAGTGTTGCCAGCAGCCCTGGTTCACGAAATTTTGCCAATATGTGTGTGATTCTGTCTCAATTAAATCTCCTTCGTGTACAACATTGCTGGTCATGTGGTCTGTTTTCCCATAATATCTTCAGTATAAACGTAGGTTTTAAAGTATGTGGAGGAAGTTATCCTATTCTCAAGGGGACGCCAAATGAAACTGAGTAAAACCGTAGAAAACTGCATTTAGGATAGCCGGCAGCAGTTAAGCCGTGTACTTCCTCAATGCCGAACCGAAGTCCATGATGTTAAGTACTGGATCACTGAAGCTGGGTGCTCGCTGTTTCCTCCTTCACTGTTGGTTGATAGATAAGGATTCATGAGAAATTACGCTCGAAACTGTATTATGTGTTGAATATTTCTTTCTTTCGTAGGGCTTTGGTATTATGGTATTTGAGGACTCATCGTATTATGAAGGTGAATTCTCTGCTACTGGTATCTTCAATGGTAAGGGGAGTTTACGGTTTCCACATGGCGATAAAATCGAAGGTCATTTCTACGGTGCCTGGAATGATGGAGTGAAGATTAACGGCACACTTCGTAAAACTGTGGGCAGTTCGTCAGCTTCCAAACCCAGGTAAGTTTGCACTCTAATACAAGAGGGCTTCCAGTTGGGCTTACTGAATATAGTACATGAGAAAAAACTAGAAAAATTCGTGGGGTAAAGACACGGTTGGAACAATATGATTCCTTCGTGGTAGGAATGATAAAATGAATTCCGTAAATTACTAAAATGTATGTGTATGTGAAGGGTTCATTCCACAGTCCCACACATGGCATAACAGCCGATCCGATAGTCGTGTGGTCTGAGATATCAGACTAGTATTCATAAGGTTCTGGGTTCAAATGCTGGTTGGAACATGGGTGTTTGTCGACTTAAAAAGAACTTATCAACTCGTAGAATCGTGATGGGTCCAGTTCATTAGTTATAAGGGACTGGAGGATTTCTTAATTTTTCTTAATACGCCAAAATTAAAAGAGTGAATATATAGTAAAGTAAACAGAACATTTAAATTTCACATAGAAATATTGCAGACTTTCAATAATTTTTTAATTAACTGTTTTTGAAAGAAAGTTGATGAAAAAGTTTGTATCCACATGACACGTACCACACTTGCTCTGCTACTAATATTTGAGAACACATACAACATATATTTTCTTTTTCTTTATGCTGAAATTCATACTACAGCGTTAAATGTTCAGTTACACACTTCACAGCATACTTTTTCTCTCTAGCAGGTAAGGTTATATAGAAAGAAGTGTCAAGAATATTGTGTATCAAGTTCCCGCTTGTGACGATGAACTGGCCCCTTGAGCATTTCCTGACCCTAATCCATTTTGTGTCCGTTTCTCAAGTGTCTTGTGCTGAAACGCACCACATCCATCAACCATTCTATTAGCTCCAATAAATAACACATGTTTCAAAAGTTAATTTCTCTCTAATATTGACAGATACAGATTTTCTTTAAAATCAGATTTTGAGTGTGACTTTAAGAAAGGAAATCTGTCTTATATATAAACTTAATATGAAACAAAATGAACTTGTCTGCTGATTGTTTGTATTTGTATTGCCTTGACGAACGTTCATGTTCAGTAGGTGGATCTTACTGTCAGTATAAAGGAGTACTGCGCATAAGAGGCGTTTTCTACACCCCTCAACCGATTTTAATTAAATATTGCACGTAATATCTAGACAATATGAGAGTTCCAATAATCCAAATCCTATGTCCATACCACTTCCGGTTATCATGGAAAGCGCGTCCAAAAATGACCACTTCCGGATTCTAATTTGTATAGTGTTCAAAATATCTGATATCTCCAGAATGTCTTAAGCTATCAAATCCAAATTTCGTATGGAAAGTTCTAATGTAACGAGCATGTTACAGTATAAACCAAAAGACAATATATTTAACCGTTTTGGAGATAAAAATTAATTTTCTCATTTAAACGTTCAATTTTAGTTATAAAAAATTCACCTTTCCCAGGAAACTTTGTGTTGTTTAACCATCAGTCAGCATTAGTTGCAAAACGATACTTCGCTCAAATTATTTTAATGTAATGTAGAACATATTCAAAAATCATTTTGTAACTGATGGGGGCTGATGGTTAAAGGAAA
Source organism: Lepisma saccharinum (assembly GCA_022664845.1). Classification (NCBI taxonomy): domain Eukaryota; kingdom Metazoa; phylum Arthropoda; class Insecta; order Zygentoma; family Lepismatidae; genus Lepisma; species Lepisma saccharinum. Next base: position 37,148 of record JAGDQP010005369.1, read on the forward strand.
CATTTTATACTCTAAAGTTGAGTCCCTCACGTGGAAGTATATGTTTGAAATTCAGCTAAGTAAACCATCGTATTTCTGAAAGTTCTTGTGATATCCACGCCACATTTTGTGTGACAAGTACGGATATTATGAACATATCACAATGAATATTTATAGTTGATAACATCAGCCATGTTTGAAATAGAAAATATTTACTGCTTATCTCGCTGACCCTAGGAGCACAGACGCTAAATATCAGAACACGTGCTTAAAAACAAAATGGAAGAAATTGGAGCATGTCTTCAAGAGGAAAACATTTTCGTCGTTGACAGATGCTTCCAAGATTCACTCCATCTTCTATCAGACTTAGGTTTCTAATCTAAAATGCACGAGTTCCTGAAGAAAAGACAGAAACAGCATAGACCATGCAGGCAAATAAATCAACGATAGTAACGGGAATACGGGGTTGGTGGAATCTGCAAACAGCAGAGTTAAGCAGTGGAAGGCTCCGGATCATGTAATACCCACCACCACACAAATAGGTAATATAGAGTACGTCCGTATCGTGTTCCATTTGCTACGTCTATCGGTCTGCGCTTGTGAGAGAGACGTCTGCAGATGAATATATCGCAAGAAAAATGCCGTTACTTGTGGAGAAAACTAATGGTTTACAAGAAAATGTCAGTAATGAACGGTGAGATAGACCAGGGTTCCCACTCACCTGAAATAGTCAGGGAATCCAGCTTAGCACTAAAATGTCCTGGAAAAGTCGGGGAATTTCACTAAAAATTTGTGAAAACCTGGAAAAGTCAGGGAATTAGATAGCTTATTGTTTGAAGTTCATTTAGCTACAGCAGGCATTTAGTGTTAGATCGTTTTTGAAAATACTTGGAAGCTAATGTTTCAACCATGAAGCCATTTAAGAAAAGAATACATTGAAATATTTTGATGTATCTTTATTTTCATGCAACTATGATCTTCATTTTCCCATGGAATTATGATATATATATATATACAAAATGGGGTACCTGGAAATTTCTGAGTAGTGACCTGGAAGAGTCAGGGAATTTGATCTTGGCAAATGAGTGAGACCCCTGATAGACAAAAAAACGCAAAATGTAGTTAACACACAAAATGTGGTTTGGATATCATAAGAACTTTCAGACATATAATGGTTTACTCAACTGAATTTCAAACATGTACTTTTTCATAAGGTACTCAACTTTAGAGTATAAAATGTTTCTTTTAACGATCATCCATCAGTTACAAAATGGTTTTAAGAATATGTTTTTCATTACATTAAGATTATTTGAGACAAGTATTGTTTTGTAACTAGTGGGGGCTGATGGTTAAACAACACAAAGTTTCCTAGAAAAGGTGCATTTTTTATAACTAAAATTGAACGTTTACATTAGAATTTTTTTTTTTATCTCCAAAACTGTTAAAGGTATTGTCTTTTGGTTTACACTGTAGCATGCTTGTTATATTAGTACTTTCCATACGAAATTTGGATTTGATAGCTTAAGCCATTCTGGAGATATCTGAATTTATTTTGAACAACACTATAAAAATTAGAATCCGGAAGTGGTTATTTTAGGACGCGCTTTCCATGATAATCGGAAGTGGTATGGACATAGGATTTGGATTATTAAAACTTTCATATTGTCTAGATATTATGTAAAATTTCATTAAAAACGGTTGAGGGGCAGAAAACCTTATGCGCAGTACTCTTTTGAGTGTGATTTCCGTGTACAACAATTTCTGCATGCGTATAGATAGAAAGTTTGGTTTAATTTAGTTTATAGTATGGTAAAAGTGGCAGGAATGATCTAAATCCGTCAATAGTCTGAAGATAATCTTCCTTAGTGAATATTCTTTGAAGAGAAGAAAGGAATGGGATGATAGCGGCAAGGGCTTCAGTCATGCTGCCATTCTGGTTGCTTTGTGAGACTAGGTAAGACACTCAAACGGTTACCTGAAGATTATCAAGAGAATTATAGTTTCACAATATATTTCGTCCGATCTCCCGTTTATCCCAGTGGTTTACGTTTCCGCTTTCGATACGAGTAGTCCTGGGTTAGATTGTTTATTGGGGTGGGGGGTGGGGACTTCAATGATTTTTCTGTGTTTACCTAACATCGTGAGGACGATTGCTTGCTTCGCTTCGCTTGCTTGCTTACTTACGATAGAAGAAAATGTAATTTACATATTTGAAGACACAGACACTTCAAACATACACAGAGAGACAGATGGCAACATGTGCCAAATGTTTGGTCACATAATTGAAGTACATTCCGAGCGGCTCGGTGGTTAAGCGTTGGCTTAGCCTTCGGGATGTCGTGGATTCAATCCCAGCGGCCGACAAGTTTTTCCATGGTTTTGTCACACACAACCAGCAACTTTTGGTTCAGGCCGACAAAATTGTCCTATTTTGTTCAGAGAAACCTTGGACCTAAGTAAGTCCATGTACAAAATATAACCATTTTTATTTCGTATATTTCGAGTTATATATAAAAGATTACCTCGAAATTTTCTTTATTCGTCAATAACACTTATATCTTTAGGCTTCTTGAGTTGACATTTGTTTGTGGATTACCATTATTGTGAAACATTTGTTGAATGAACATATTAAATATAAATAACGGGTTAATAAACAAAACAGCGTGTGCATCAGGGTTGCTACGCACCTGGAAAACCTGGAAAAATTTGGAAATTACTGGAAAAGTCTTGGAATAATCAGGGAATTCTGAAAATTTGAGCAAACGTCAGGGAATTTTGTGAGAGTGAAAATAGCAACTCAAAGAAAAGCTTCAGTCTTTTGCACGTCTCCATGGATGGACCAAATGTTGATGTTCGGTTTCTTCGGAAACTAAAAGAAGAATTGGGTCAAGATTCAGATGGTGGTCCAGTTAACTTAGAATTTGGTACATGTGGTCTACATAGTGTCAATAATTCCTTTGAAACGGCAATAAAATCTACCAAATGGAATATCATAGACTTTGTAAGAGCTATATATAATGCATTTAAAAACGTGCCAGCAAGAAGAGCAGATCATGCATCTTTTACTGGTGTAACAAAGTTTCCAAATAAATTTTATCCCATACATTGGGTTGAAAATGTTGAAGTGGTAATAGAGCATTAGGAATCCTTAAGAACTTAAGTAAGTATGGTGAAATAGCTAAGAGAGAGAAAAAGGAACCAACATCTTCAAGCTATGACACTATGGAAAAAAAGAAGATAAAATGATTGGTCCAAAATTAGCATTTTTAAATTTGCTTGGTTCTGAAGTTGAACCATTTTTAAGGGTATTTCAGGCCGAACAGCCTATGGTTCCTTTTTAGTTTTCAGACTTATGAAATATACTGGCTTCTGCAATGAATAGATTCGTTAAACATAATGTAATGGTTAAAACTACAAATATCAATAAGATTAATATAAGAGGTTCCGAAAACTTGGTTGGTGCAAGCAATATCAACTTGGGATATGGCGTTCGTGATGCTATTAAACAAATAAAGATGCTTCCTTGAAAGATATCCGTCTTTCAAACAGAGCTGCCAAAAGTGTCTGCAGACATTTTGCACAGACTTCCTTGAAAAGACTCCTTTGAACTTTCAGTTCACCAAAAGTCTGTCGTTTATGATCCCAACGTAATATCTAGAAGCCCAGAAATCGCTTAGAAGCGTCTTTGTTCCTGCCTTGAGACGTTTGTCGAAAACAAGTAGATTTCTGGAATGTGCGCTGATCGAGTAGAGAAAGAATTCAAAATGCTATGTTCGAATCCAATGTTCTTCGAAGAGGCGAAAAATTACTCACGGATAACCCGACTTGATACATTCTGGAAAAGTGTTATTACATCTTGTGAATCAGAACTCATGTCATTCCTTAGAAAGATATTCGTACTTTCACACTGTAATGCTTGTGAAGAAAGAGGATTTTCAGTAAATAAAGAAAGCTTAATTGAAAATCTATCTGAAGATTCAGTTGGGACACATGGATTGATATGGGAAGAAATAAAAAATGCTGGAGGTGTTGAGAAGGTAGAAATTGCAAAGGATATGGTGCATTATGTGAGAAATGCCCGAGCGAGATACAACGAAAGACTCGAGCAGAAGAAAAAGGAGAAACAGGAATATGAGAAAACTAGGATGGCGGAGAAACGAAGAACAGAACAAAATGAACATCTGGGCAGAAAAGAAAAAGAAAGTACTTGCTGAAGCTGAACGAGAAGCACTGTTACTTGAAGATCAGATTCGCACACTACAAAAATTAAACCTATACATTAGTATCCAGTTTTTGCGTTATTGGTGTTATGCAATTTAGTGTGTGTTGGAGAGAAATGTTTGTGGAGACCCGATTTGCCAGTGTCTACACACACGCAATTGCACAACACTGAATTCGATGACAATTTCCGTATAGCTGTTATCCCCACCCTATCCTCCACCACAGACACATCCACACGTCGTCTCTGGGAAGGAGCTTTCATTCAGGACTTGAGAGCGAAACTGAAACTGGTCTAAACCTGCTATAACTTTGTTTCTTTTTTCTCTCCTCATCTACATATATACTTCCCCTTCACCCCTTCCATTCTTTTTTGCGTTTTCTACACTGACTCCCACTTTTTGTGATTAACTCAGCAACCTACTCCCTTTTCATTGCGTTTCCTACTATACAATATCCCACTTTTTTCAGGGTACGTTTTCTATATTAAATCCTACTTTTCCGGGGTACGTTTTCTATACTATATCCAGCTTTTTTCGGGGTGCATTTTTTTATACTGTATCCCACTTTCTCCGACTGCGTTTTCTATACTGAATTCCACTTTCCTGACTACGTTTCCCTTACTGAGTCCCAGTTCTTTGATTTTCTTGTACCCGGCTCAACACAAAATTACCCACTACCGTAAGTCCTTTCCCATAAGTACTTGCGCACGCGCTGACCGTAATTACTTGGTTTTGATGTGGGCGTCCGCCATGTTGTTTTTCTGTCACTTTAAGTTGTGAACGCTTGTGAAACGAACTTCTTTAATCTCTTCTACTGATGACGCATATGCGAAGATTCCAAGTAACTCTACGGTGTTTAGTGTGTATTGTTAACGTGATTTTCGTCAAGATATTACGTAAGTACAATCCCTTTTTTTTTCTGTTTAAATTTTACAAGTACAAATACATATATTGTATGTAATAGTAATTTTATTTATTTCGTGATTCTTAATTCTAGTTCTTTCGGTAAGCTATGTGTACCACCCAGTCAGAAATGGAAGGCTATATTCAGTCAGTGTTACCAGCTTCTAGGAATTGAAAGCAGTAGTCAACCAAGTAGCACGCATGTTTGGGAGAAAGTGGCTGTGGCTATCAGTAACTCTCGTCAGGAAGCCCAGAGAAGGAAGAGCATTGAACAGATTTCATCAGATATGTTAGATACGATTCCACGTTTCGGCAGGGACAGTTTGAATATAGAGGATTACCACAAAATCCAGCAGTATTTAGCGAAAGTGAGTATATATTTATGTCATTATTTGAAGACTTGTGTGTTTAATTTGTTTATGATATACGAGTATTATGAAAGCTTATATTTTCTAGTTAGGATCTGTTTTTATTTTTGATGACACTACATCTTTTCGTGATTACTCAAAAAAAAAAAAAGGCTACTTAAATTACTCATGAAATGATAAATGTTTAGTTTTCAATAAGATTTAAATTGTATGGGAACATACGAATAAACAATGGACCTGTGAGGGATCGCGCGAGATTCTTTCAGAAACGTTCCACTGTTCTAGGCTTTTAAACAGTTTTCTTACCCTGAAACTTGTTCGTTATTATTTAAAAGAATAAGTCCCCAGTGACAGTCAAAATGATTAATAAGCTCACGGAGAAGCTGTGAGTAGGAGTGTGGTCGGAAGCAGACTGACCAGACCACAAGGCAAGCACATGACTCGAAGAGGGAATAACATTTTGGAAATCAGTTTTACACAGGACCAATTTATAGAAAACCAAGTATATGAAAGTTTATGTATTCACACTAACAAACCAGAACAGAGATGTACATGGTGCGGAAGTGGTTTCCATTCCTTCGACACTATTAGACAGAAATGGCGGAAGTACTATAGATGTGAAAATGAGCATCATCTTATATGCAAAACTTGGCAACACTTATTAAACCTAATACTTATGCTAATGCATCGAACTAGTTGAAGTGGTACCAAACACTGTTTTTATTGAACTTATATGCATATACAGCGTATATCTTTAGCTCACCCATTGCATATTTCCCGTATTGTGCTATATCTCATAAAGATGTTGGTGTGTTCTTCGAAAGCCCTCAAGGCCTGTTTGAATTAATTTGTGAATGTGTTCGTATGATCCCGTCACTGTTAAGTTTAGAAAGCAAATATTTCCGTTTGAATACAAAACTAACGCAATTTTCCTAATTTCACGTCGATGTTGGTTCTTTTCTGGATAACCACATACAATCAGATTGTAGACCTACTTCGATATAATACTAATATAATACGTCTGATATAATAGTTTGTAAATTACGTAAAATAGTTTGATTTTCTAAAGTTAATAACAATTTTTAATCTTCCAAATAGATAATATATCTGTTCCTTAATTTACCCAGGCATTTGAAAGTAACTGCCATCCTCTTGGTCAACTTTTACTTGAAGTTACGCGAGTCTATACAGCTACTTATGGAGGAGTAAGAGTTCATCCTTTGTTGTTAAATCATGCTGTCCAAGAGTTGAGGTCCATAACTTCGCGCATCTATGAAGTAGTAAGAGCTCTGTTCCCAGCATTGCCTCCGGGTGACCAAGAGATGTTTCTAGAGGATGAGAAGGAAGAAGAGGAAAGTGAAAGGTAAGTTTTAAAAATCAGCATATTTATTATTTTACAAAATGTATTTACACAAGGTAGGAAGGAAGTCCCCAGTTTGATGGGAAATTGATCCCCTGTCTTCCGATATCTAATTAGATGCTCTACTACTTAAGATAAAAGGCGACAATTTTCCAATATCCAGCGACCAATTTTTCTGTGCATCTTCTTACCCATATATACACAGAATATATTTGAAATTTTAAAAAGTTTAAAAATGATTTTTATTTGTTTATTGAGTGTGCTCAGTAAAAGTTACTTCTGCTACGAAAGTATTATTTACGTTTATTAAAAGCTAGCTGATTTGCCCGCCCATTGGTGTGATGAATATTTGCAACTCTTACAATAGTACTACTACTACAACAACAACAATAACAAACATCACCATAGCGCTTTAATCTACATTTCATTTGAACAACTCTTTAAAATACGTTTTTTTTTCTTTCTTTCTTTAGTGAAGTAGTCAGTGCAGCGTCCCTTCTTCATCCTGTACTTCTGCCCCGAGTGCACTCTGCTCTCTTTGTGTTGTATGCGTTACATAATAAACAGGAAGACGATGCGTATTGGAAAAGGCTCCTTAAATGGAATAAGCAACCAGACATCTCTCTCATGGCCTTTCTTGGAATTGACCAGTAAGTTGAATTGTATGAAATGTTCTTGCAGTAGTTTGTACTCAGTTTCACTAAAGCCCATCTGCCTATGTGGCATAGAATTTTGGATTAGCTTCGTACTTTTAGGCTAAGTAAGTTCCCTTGATCTTATGTCGATACGTGTAGAAGGATTACCCTAATTTTGTACTTACAGTCAAGTGTTTAAGTGTGTATAGGCAGTAGAATTTCTTTGTATAGAAACATCTATATAATTGAAAGGTTTTAAACCAACTCTACCATCAGAGAGTGCATGTACAGTACATTTTTATGCGTTTGCTTAAGTTTTTTGATAAAATATCAGAATCTGACCGCCTCGGGTTTAATAAATGCCAGGCTTATAGTGTTTTCAGCGAGAAAGGCCCTCTCCATGTACTTAGGAATGTAGGGATAAATTACATCTGAAGCGTGAAACTGACCACCTCATATCGTTCCGAGATCTGTATTGTTTGGATGTTATCCCGGCACATCTTTATAATTTTTAGTGGTTGGCATCAGTACTATGATTTCGGATTACATGTATAATGTTCACTTCTATTTATACAATAAAACTGTTTTGTACACTATAGGCCTACACTAGTACGATTCTATGTATGGAAAGAATTGTAACTTTTAATGTAACTGTGGTACCTAGGTATGTGAACATGTTATGTTGTGTGTAATACAGGTACGCTAATTTAAACTTAAGAGTAGTGTTCGTGCCATATTTTTTGTTACAGATTATCGCGAGTTACACTACAAAATCTAGAAGATAAGAAACAGCTTTTAAACACCCATGGTTATTTAGAAATAGCTTATAACTTGCAGCTCCATCCCATATAGGACATGGATCCACGGAATTACTTTAACATTTCACGAACTTAAGTAGTAACATAAGTGCTACCATGGAAATTGTTAACAATTGGATGTTTCCTTGAATACCGATTGATTTGATCATCGATTGTACGGAGTCTTTGTTACAAAAATCGGGCTACATTTGAATAGTAGAAATAGATCAATTACTCAGTTTCTGCCTGCGCAATAATGACTTACAATTCGAAAGCAGTTTCTACATTCAAAGTAACGGGTTAGCTATGGGAAGCTCCCCTCTCACTAATTGTGTCAGGTATTTTAATGATTCATGTTGAATCGGCGATCCTTGCGCATCCCATATTACAATAAATAAGATATTACCGGTACGTGGATGACACATTGATTTTTTACAAAGATGAGAACCAACTTCGTTTATTGTTAAAAAAGTAATCGACAAAATTCACCCGAATATTAAATTCACCAAAGACTGAAAGTCGAGAAATTATGAACTTCTTTGACTTGCAATATATAGCAAACATAACGTATTTCAAGTAAAGATCTATAGAAAACCTTCAGCAGGCAAAATGTATAGATAGATAGATATAGATACATTTATATATGACATATACATTTATAGATACATTTACATATAAATACATACATTTATATATAAGGTCAATTTAAGACAAATGAAGGGAAAAAAACGATAATGTTCACATAGTACGAGTTTGAAGAGACAGTGGCGACACGTAGCGGACAAAGCACCAAAATTGGAGAACAACTGACTGCTGTAGCGCGTAGATTTCCGGAACTTGAAATAATAATAACTGTATAGCGTGTGGGATCGTGGATGGAAATGTGTTGTAAATGCAGAGGAAAAAGGGAGCTTAGAGTTATGGTCGTCATCGTCACTTCTGTAATATCAACAAACCGGATGCCAAAGTTTCCCTGCACACCGAGTCCCACAATACCAATTTTGATCCATCTTTTCTGGTTGCCATAATCCACATTTTACCCCCCTACGACCAGCACCTCAACATAGTCTATGGGAGAATGCCTTTTGAGCGCGAAAATAAAAACTGGCCTTAACCTTCAATAACTCTAAGCTCCTTTTTCCTCAGCATTTTCAACACATTTCCATCCACAATCCCACACACGCTATACAGTTATTATTATTTCAAGATCCGGAAATGTACGCGCTACAGCAGTCAGTTGTTCACCAGTTTTGATGCTTTGTCCGCTACGTGTCGCCACTGTCTCTTCAAACTTGTACTTTGTGAAGACGTGAACTTCGCTCTCTTCCTCTACACTTGAAAACGTGTAATACACGAAATATAGTGACGTTTTTCTGTGTATATGTGAATATGTGTGATCTAATGCGAAACTAAGCTGTAAGTATTATCCGTTTTTCTCCTTCATTTGTCTTAAATTTACCTTAAATTGCTCTCCCGGCTTTCCTTTGTACTAGTTATAGATATATAAAAGGTAAATTTATGGTAAGAAGGAATACTTTCAGCTTATTGTTCCATAGGTGAACAAACACACTTTTTAACACTATTATATAAAGAGTACTTGTGATATTTCGGTATTAATACCGTACTCTTTCTGTAGAGGAGAAACGCACACACGTGGATAGAACAAAAGACTAGGACGACAGTAGCGAAACGTAGCGGACGGCGCATCGTTTGGAGAACAGTTGACTGCTGTATGGCGCGTGGAACAATTGACAAATGTACAGTGTGTAAGTCCGGGATAGGATTGTGGAAGGTGAAGCGTTCAAAAAGGCAGAGAAAACTTGTTAAAGTTATCTCAAAACACCGTCTGTGAGAGGACGCCTTTATTCATGGTTTAAGCGCAAAAATAAATCCTGGACTTAACCTTCAAAAACTTAATAATAACAATTCTGGAAGTGGTGTTTATCAAGTTAAATGACAATGTAAAGAGGTGTGCAGGTATGATAAAAGGAGATGTGCAGGTTAGAATCACAGATCACGTTAGCTTAGAGATGCAAAAGGTAATTAGCTGGTAAGAAGGTCAAATTCTGTAACAGCTGTTAAAAAGGTTTTACAAGCGATGTCTTGTCAAGAGTTCTCTCTGGTGTCTCACGATTTTTATCCAGTCTTTGGACAATGAACAAATGGATAACAGTTTAATTTCTAATTGGTATTCGCACAAAGGGAAGTCCTCTAAAAATAATTGCATTTTCTTGCGCAAGGAGAACAACAATTGTAAAATAGTGTATCCTTACATACGGTGTAGTCCTCTTAATTGAGATGATGATTTTTACCTCTAATTACACGAAGCACATTTCGATCTCTCGTTTGAGATCATCATCGGGTGTTTGACAACTTTTGTTAATATATATATATATATAAAAAAAATGAACCCTATAAAAAAAAAAAGAGAGAAAACTTTAAAAATCCTTCACTTCCTTTGGGGAGTCCCTTGCTATACCTTCTATCTTTAATGAGAAGAGAGCAGTGGTTAGGAGGGTCGATTTCATGAAGATAGAAGGTAAAATCTCGGAGAAAAAAAAAACTGCTATCTTCATGAAATCGACCCTCCTGAGTCGATATCTCTCTCTCTTTTTTTTTTTTTAAATCGACTCAGGAGGGTCGATTTCATGAAGATAGAAGGAAATTTCTTTTTCGTTTTCATTAATTTATTTAAATGAAATCGACGCTCCTGAGTCGATTTGATGAACTTTTTTTTTTTAAGGTTTCAGTTGGATCAGGAGTCAAATTCCAAAATTTGACTCCTGATCCAACTGAAACCGCTCCACAAGAAATAGACCCTCCTGAGTCGATTAAGAATTTGACTCCTGATCCAACTGAAACCTTGAGGAAACGAGGACTACCGGCTGATTCCGGACATGGACAAAGGAGAATATATATATATATATGTGTGTGTGTACATTTGTTAACACTACAGTCTCCATGTTTCGGACCCACTGCTTAGTGGTAAAAATCATCATCTCTAATAGAGAAATACATCGTATGTAAGTTGAGAATATTTCCTTTAAACCTGTTTTATACAAATGTAAATTTAATCTTGAGTGTTCAGTTCTAGCTGTGCTAGGTCAGTCATGACGAGGAATTTTTAAATTAAGGAATGTTAAGTAACAGTTGCCACTCTAAACTTTTTTTTTCTTGCTAGAAAATTTTGGCTTTGCTATCCTGTCAAGAATTCAGAAACCCTGAAAGATGGAGGAAATTTTTCACCGCTTCGAGAGCAGATATTCCATGAGGCTGTTGAAACATTGCAGCAACTAAAAACCACATTTTCTCCACTTGAAAAATTGCGAGTGATTCATGATACATTCCAGGAAATTACGAAGGTAATTGAGGTAATTGCATGGTCACAGGAAATCTACATTAAAATTTTATGTTAAGAAAGCCATTTAATGTACTTACCTTGCATAGTGTTTGTAGTAAAACATACATTTGATTGTCTTCGGAGGTGTAGTAGTTGTGATACCTTGCATTTTCTCGTTTATATTTCCATTCAGTTCAGAGGGAAGTTTGAATTTATGTTGGATGAACAGATTTAATTTCATAATCTCATGTTTCGTTAAAAATTATTTTAGTTGTCATTTTCGAATTATAACACGATGATATGGCATTAACGTCGGTAAATAATGTTCCCCATGGGTGAGTGGTAACGCTCGCTGACTTGTAATCAAGGAATCCCGGGTTCGACTTCCGGTGGAGACACAAGTGGTTCGGAGACCATTTTAAACTGTAGGTCCCGTTCTTAGTAGCTTACCAGCTCGTTTAGGACGTTAATAACAATTCATTCAATCAACGTCGGTAAAACATAGTCAATAGTTGTCAATTTTATTTATTGAAATACCTTGTGTATGGCAACATGTGGAAAAATACACAAATAAATTAGTCACTGCAATGAAACCAGGATACCCCGATTGAGCTACCATCTCCACGTGACCGCAGCCAATGGTAGAACACTGGGCTTGCAATCAGGACAGCAGGTTAGGTTTTTAATCACTCCAACGACTAATTCTTCTGAGCATTTTTCAACATGTTACCATACACAAGGTCTTTGCATGAAGGTAATTAATATCTATTCTTTCGTACACTATAATTCGCAGAAATAGGTCTTCAATTCAAGTCTTCGCAGATAGTGCAGTGCCTTTATTTTTGACACCAGCAGGCATTAGATTGTTCAGCTTTGCGAGGATGAGTACATAAGCGCAGAGGTTGTTCATAGCGGTGGTAGCTCAATGTTAGACCCGAGCCTGAGAATCCAGGTTCGATTCCCTCACTACAACTGATTTTATCGATGTATTATCCAGAATAGTCAATATTGCAAAAACGTGAAACAGAATGCTGTTTTGAAACAGCCTCCATGGTCTAATATGAAAAATCTTTGAGGGTGTTTTCTGGTTTTTCTTCAGTCTCAATAGGCGCGGGTCCGATATATTGTCCTTCTTTCTCCGATAGAAGAATTAAATCTGAATTCATTTTATAAAGGACAACTTCGTACTGCTTCAGCATCAAAGTTCATTGCTCACTGTAATAGTTTAGAGCTTTTACGCTGGATTGCCAATATACAAGAGATCTTATTATATAGCCACTCCCTGCTTCGACGCTTAATCCTCGCAGGGCTGTTGGATAGTGTCGAGAAAACTCGTGTAGTTAACTAAACTACCTCAATCTACATGCAGGAATTCAGCGGGGCAACAGCAGGCTTCCGTTAATTGGACGTGAGTTTAAAACGAAGGGAAGAAAATATGTACACTTATCGAGTACCATAAATTTATTTCCTTTAAGAAAATGCAATGCAAATGCAAACGGATTTTTCGTTGTGAATATTTAGACGTACTTCTGCTCCCGCCAACCATCCTAATTGAGGTTTTCCTGGGTTTCATTAAGTCGCACCCGGCAAATGTCTAGATGGTAGGTCAATAAAGGCTCTGTAGCCATCTTCCCCATTCATTCTCCCACGTTTAAGGCGTGACGTCGTGTTACCGTAACACGCTATCAAGGACAATATTATAAGGTTTCAACAAGACAACACCCAGTTATGCTCATCGATCAAACACGGTAGTAGTTCATATGTGGAGCATGTTTTCCTGGTATGATCTAGAACGCCTGGTACCGCTGGACTACCTTCCGATTTTCGCACACAAAGTGCATCTGTGTGTGTTGGATTGTATACGTCCATCCGGATTCTTTCCTGGTGTCTATCAACAGGACAGCGCACAGTCCTGTGACGTTGCGGTAGCTTGTGAAAAGAGTGATTTTGCTGTACTCCTTGGCCGGCAAAACCGCTCGATCTAAATACCATCGAGCACATGTTGAAGCATTTGGATATGTCAAGCGTTCAAACTCACAATCGAGTAATTTAAGGATCTCGGTGTTCTGCTGGAGTACAAATGGGACGTTTGCGTCCGGCTACCTTCCAGGGCTTCATTGAGTGCACATCACGTCAATAGCCAGTATCATTCATTTCAACGATGGTTATTGTCATTATTAAAGACGCTGCCACATTATTCCGATACGAGCGTGTATATTCAATGTTTGAACTTACTGACAACACGTCTTAGTTGTCTTACTTCAATTTTTGCATCCATCGTGTTTACCAATTTGCTTTGAGACCATAACAGTGCCTAAAATTTTCAGTAAGTGTTTCAACAAAAGACATGGAAAGATATATATATATATATATATATATATATTTGTTAAGCTTTAGTTAGTTGCCCTAGTAGTCTCAATGTGTCAAATGCTATTTACTATGTGCAGCCACTTTATAGCTCATATTGCATTGATATATGTTGTATTAAAAGTCTTCAGGAGTTTCTTTTATAAAAATATTTACGCTGTAATAAAAACCTCCAAATGCTGTTGTTCTTTTGCAGCATACTAAGAGTACGCAAGAAGTACTAGATAGTAGATAATTTGCTGGTATCTAATTTTTATTGTATTTTCTTGAATCTCAAAAGATCGTATCTTCTTTTGAGGGTAATAAGTCTTCATTGTTTGTCGAGTTTTACGAACAGCAAACTCTAGCCCTATACTTTGATGTTATTAAAACATGAAATTTCAAATTACATGCATAAGGACATCAAATGTAAACATTCAGTGTTTAGAAGTTAGTATTTAACAGTATAGTTAGATGTGTAACAGCAGAAATTCAGATTTCTTCCGCAATTTTATTTTCCTGATTTTATTTATTCATATCTAGGTATTTTATTTATTCATTTCTAGGTTGTACAAGAGGAACTTGGATCTACTTATTTATGGAATATGGATGACTTATTTCCTGTGTTTCAGTTCGTTGTTGTTAGATCGCGCATATTGCAGCTCGGCTCTGAAATACATTTTATAGAAGACTTTATGGAACCTTACCTGCAGAATGGAGAACTTGGCATTATGTTCACAACGCTTAAGGTATTTTATGATTTTTTAGAAAGTTGTTAAGATTATGTTTTGCATGTTCATGAAATACTTAGTATTATTAAGAGAATTTTTTGCATGTTAGTGAAAATATTATGGTGTTTTCCCAGTATTTTAACGACTTTCGTTTTATATTCGTGTCCTTATAGTGATACAGATTTGTAGTTTAGTGTTAAAATATATTAAAAGTTTGCCTTAGGTTGTAATCATTATCATTTCTGGAAATCTGCCTTATTTAGCTAGGAATTTAACACCATTGGTGAATTATGATTCCGTATATATACGGAATATAAGTTGGCAAAATGGCGTATCCTTAACACAGTCTTGCACCAGTCCACTCTGTCCATTTTCTATCCTATCATGTGAAAACGCTTTTGCGAAACGTTGTCGCCTGGCTATTGTATTTGTGAAATTCTACGCCTATCTCAGTATTCTGCTATGTAACTATCCTTTTTATCTACATTTTTACCACCTTATATACAGGGTGTCCGGAAAGTCCTGCACCAAACTGAAAGCAACCATGGGTTGGGACTGGGGAGCGAGTTGAGATAGGGAACCCGTGTCCGGAACCCAACCGTTACGCCCCTGCGAGCAATTCAAATTTCGCTGAAACGTGGCAACGACACACAATTAGAAGCAATGGGTGGGGGTCTGGACCTGTGTGTGGTTCCAGGACTACGGATGCCACGAATCCAAACTAATTTTATTAGGAACAAACATTAGGAATGTGGTTGTAGACTTTCTACACGTTTGCACCTCTGTACTGCTAAGTTGATACAACAAACGGAAATTGACACTAATCTTAACAATAGCGTTTTGGTATTTGCGCTTATATTATCTCCTTGTTCCAAAACAAGGGCACAGGTTTTACCTACTGTATCATTTACAGGTATTGCTCAAAAGTACTTCCCTGGATATCGTCTCGCAAAGAAAGGTGCAAACGGGTAATAAGCGATGCACGCACTTGCTCAAACAAATTGGCTGCGTTCTCTAATTATTCCGACTGCGACTGCTATTCTGGCCACTAATTCTTCATTACTTTCGAGTTCCGTCCCATCATACACTAGTTCCTTCATGTATCTCCACAAGAAGAAATCAATGGGGATGAAGTCAGGGAGACGAGGAGGCCTGGGAACAGGTCCATCTGTCCGGAAACATGACATCTAGTGAGCTGCGGGGACTGCGGGGCATCCGTAATGCTGGAACCACACACAGGTCCAGACGCTGCACCCATTGCTTCTCATTGCGCGTCGTTGCCACCTTTCCTCGAAATTTCAATTCTTTGCAGAGGCGTAAAGGTTGGGTTCCCGACACGGGTTCCCTATCTCAACTCGCCCCCCCCCCCCCCCATGGGATGGTTTCAGATTGGTGTAGGACTTTCCGGACAGCCGGAAAGTTATATATATATATATATATATAACTAGTACAAAGGAAAGTCGGGGAGGGGGGCAATTTATGGTAAATTTAAGACAAATGAAGGAGAAAAAAGGATAATACTTACAACTTAGTTTCGCATTAGATCACACATATTCATATGTACACATAAAAAAGTCACTATACTTCATGTATTACACATTTTCAAGTATAGAGGAAGAGAGCGAAGTTCACGTGTTCACAAAGTACAAGGAGAGACAGTGGCGACACGTAGCGGACAAAGCATCAAAACTGGTGAACAACTGACTGCTGTAGCGCGTGGATTTCCGGAACTTGAAATAATAATAACTGTATAGCGTGTAAGTGCAAAGTGGGATCGTGGATGAAAATGTGTTGAAAATGCCGAGGAAAAGGGGAGCTTAGAGTTATTAAAGGTTAAGGCCAGGTTTTATTTTCGCGCTCAAGCCTCCATACACGGCGGATCTGTTTGGTCACAAGGTTAGAAGGGTAGCCTAGACTAGTTCGATTGACTAGAGCCTTCTGGAGGCGTTAGTTGTAAGTTTCAGTAGCAGAGGTGGTGGAATTCAGGCGTTGTCCTCTGAGTGCAAGGGAGAAAGGAATCGCTTTCTTGGTGTGGTAAGGATGGGAACTTTAGTAGTGTAAATACTGCATATGATTGGTGGGTTTTATGTGAACGGAAGTGGTCAGAGTATTGTTTTCTAAGATGATGTCCACGTCAAGGAATGTGACTCTTATGTTAGCGATGGACCAAGTGAACAGGACAACACGGAATTGGTTCAGTTGTTCTAGGAATGTCTTAAGACTGGTTTCACCATGAGTCCATCTCATCAGGATATCATTCAAGAACCTTACCCAGATTAGTGGGGTCAAAGGTTGAGTTTGCAGGAAATTAGCTCGCTTGGTAAAATTGGTGGCTTGATTCTCGCTTGCTTCGTCATCAGTTAGGCAGCCAGTGTGTAGTGTCGTGTGGTTCTTCTTCGTCGCAGTTCCATGACAGCGTATGCAACAACAGTACTGCATAAAATTTTGCCAGTAACTTGGAGACAGCCAAACAGAAATAATATGTAAGATTCATTAAGCTTCTGACGACGATGTCCTGGGGGAGTCAGAGTTGGCAAAATCCAGTTTTTTTTTTTT